>VMDO01008242.1:28912-85596 GCA_007922755.1 Pedetes capensis | reverse complement strand
ACTAAACATCAACAAAACAAAAATTCTTACGACTGGGTCAGCACACAACTTCACATTAAATGGAGAAAAGATTGAGGTTGTCCAAGATTTTACTTTGCTTGGCTCTATAATCAACACCCGTGGAAGCAGCAGTCAAGAAATCCAAAGACGCATTGCTCTAGGAAAAGCTGTGGCAAAAGATCTCTTTAGAGTATTGAAAAGCAAAGTTGTCACGTGGAAGACGAAGGTGCGTCTGACTCATGCCATGGTATTTTCAGTGGCATCATATGGTTGTGAAAGCTGGACATTGAACAAGAGAGACAGAAAAAGAATTGATGCTTTTGAATTGTGGTGCTGGAGACGTCTATTGAATATACCATGGACTGCGAAAAGAACCAACAAATCTGTCCTAGAAGAAGTACAACCAGAGTGCTCCTTGGAAGCAAAAATGGCCAGACTGCGTCTTACATATTTCAGACATGTAGTCAGGAGAGAACAATCCCTGGAGAAGGACATCATGTTTGGGAGAGTGGCAGGTCAACGCAAAAGAGAAAAACCCTCCACCAGATGGATTGACACAGTATCTGCAACAATGGGCTTAAACATAAATAAGATTGTTTGCCTGGCACAGAATCGGCAAGTGTTTCGGTCTGCTGTACATAGGGTCGCTATGAGTCGGACTCGACTCGACTGCACCTAACAACAACAACAACAACATGCCTCTGATGGGGAGACCTCCAAGTAGCCTCTCTTTGAAGCAAGTGCATGCCTGCCCCATGCACATTTCTATTTCTGCCTTCTGTGTGTTATTTCAGGGATATTAATGAGAAATATTCTTATGGGAAGAGGAGATAAATCTTATAATGATAAGTACAACATGGATAATATACATACACACACATACATATACATATATATATATATATATATATATATATATATATCCTTGAATTTGAAAAGAAAATAAAGATAGATATAATATTTGAATTTGGAAACATTGACAAAAATAGGATCCTATGAAGGAGTTCATTAAGGCTTTCACTGAAGACTTAGACACAATTGAATGCCTGTTAGAAGCCTTGCCACACAATAGAAAAGCTTCATCTATATTTACAGCAACTTCCATCATTTCAATCATGCTCAACCCCCTGCGACCCTTTCCCCTGGTCCATGGAAAAATTGCCTTCCATGAAACTGGTTCCTAGTTCCAAAAACATTGGGGACTGCTGCTCTAACCCACTGATAAGTACTATCAAATATATTACCACTGCTAAAAATCCTGTGGATATCTTTCATTTGTTTCTCCAGTTCTGGTATCTACCTTCTTTGTCCCCACTCACCATGTTTTGTGTCCCCATACATCTAACCAGTGGAAGCTACATCAAGAGATTCCATTTTCCTTTGCCTTCAGTTTTGCTTTGGCTGATAGAGCCTTAGCAAGAGAATGGTGCAGCCATAAAGAGAAAATTTATAGGATTTAGTTACTCAACTTCTTTTCCAAGCGGTCACCCTGAGTTGACTCAATCCTTCAATCTATGATCCTGACTAGATGACACTTTCCATGTGACTATCTCTGTGTGTACTGGGGAAACTACTCTATTCTCTTTTTTTAGACCTAGGAGTGCTTAACATAACCATCTATAGCTATCATGGGGATCACACTAATAACTTATTAATCTTTCTTCATGTTACCTAACATATATACCATCTGCTTCCTGTTACACCTCATATTAATATAGACAGCAAAGGAATGTGTGTCCTAGCTCAAGCCAGTGAAGTGGTTATATCATGTCGAAAAGACTGAATCCTAATGTTCTTTTCAATCATTCAAGGTAAAATGAGCAAAGACTATTAACAGAATTAAGTGAAGCACACAAGAATAGTAGTTGGGGAAGAAATTGCAGGTGGAAAAATGAAAAACTATATGCATTTCACCATCAAAAATATACACCAAAAAATTATCCTTGAAAGTTGGGGATCTCGTGATATTTTAATCATAATTTGAGATGTTGAATGGCTCTTTAAGTCTCAGAGCTATTATTATTTTATCCTGCCTTTGCACAATATGATAATATCCATTGTAATCCTTCAGTCTTCCAAATTTCTTTTTCTCTGTATCTTTAAGAATGAGTTTACCCTCTTGTTCTCTGCAGATGGCATACATGAGCTTTGGATGTCTATTATGAGAAGTGACTTCAGTGTGTAATGTGCTGATTACTTCTAATACCTTTACTTTTCTCGGTGTGAACTTAGCATTCAATTCAATTTGGAAGTAAGCTGATGGAAGCTTCCTTTGTTTAATGTAATTTACCATGAGTTCTGCCACATTTATGTGTTATATTCATTGGAAAAGACTCCAGGCAATATTTTTTTTTCTAGACAAATTTGGTCTTTATAAGTTGTAAACAGAATGCTTTGGATGCTGGCCACTATTTTTTAATGAAGTAAGTGCCCTTTACTATTATTAAAACTGAAGAGAAAACTTATAATATACTGAGAATTTCTGCATTTCCTTGAAACAATGAAAATAAAATATGGCTTTGAGCAAGAGATAATAAGTCCTTAGTTGTTATTTTCACTGAATAAACATAAGCAGGTCTTGATCAATTTTACTTTTCTGTGTACATAGGGAATAAAATTTAAATAGCAGTATAATTAAATCTTTGAAATATCTACCATTTTAATAGGATTTTGTAGACCTTGTTTTCCTATAATGGGAAAAATCTGTGTATATTACATTATAGACAAAAATATAGAGAAAAATATGAGAAAACATAATTGGAAGGCATTGTCATAGTTTAATCTCTCTAAAATTGTAAGAACTAGATTGACCTTTCTTTTTTCTCTTTCTTTCTCCTTCCTTTCTCCTTTCTTTCTTTCTTTCTTTCTTTCTTTCTTTCTTTCTTTCTTTCTTCTTTTTACATTTCTTTATTTGGGGCTTTAACCAAGGGTCTCCTGCATACTTTGCAAGTGTTCTACCATTGTGCTGTATCCCCAACCCATTTTATACTTATTTTTTATTTTTGAGGCATGGTCTCATTAAATTACATAGGCTGCCTCTGGACTGAATTCTCAATCCTTCTGCCACAGTTTCTCAAGTCATTGGGATTACAGGTGTGCACCATCAGACTTGGTAAGTTTTCATTATTATATGTGCATGACTATTTTCCATTCTGTGCTAGAAACTTTTAATGGATAGAATCAGTCATATTAATATTCAGGGAGAAGCTATTCCATATGTTGAGTGAAAATTTAGCTGTGAGTGAGCTACTTTCTGCCTTTAATTTCAAATACTTTATAAACCTATCAGTTTTTGAGATTCTTTTTATTTATATCAAGCATTCATCATACCCTTTTCATAATATTAGTTACTCTTCTACTTTCCATGAAATTAGAGTCTTTCCATTATGTCCCTTACAAGTATTACATATGTATGTTGTTGTTGTTAGGTGCCAGTGAGTCTGGTCAGACTGGTAGTGACCATCAAAGGGTTTTCAATGGCTGACTGCCTCAGGATTGCTTTGGGAGTGGATTGCCATACCCCTTCTCCCATTTTTGTGGTGCTTGGAATCAAACCTGGTTTCTTAGAGAGTGCAGTATGGCACCCTACCAACTAAGCTAAACCCCAGTCCATTACATATGTATAGAATGTTATATATGTGTGTGCATGCTATAAATAATATGAAGTTACATATGTGCATTACAAGGGTCATATGAGTGTCTATTTAAAGAAATATATATTTCCCAGAAGATTCATAGAGATTTCCTGAAAAAAAAATTTTAATTGTAAAAGTAAATGGCTTCATTATGATATTTCTACAGTTGTATACAGTGTATTTTGATCATATTCACACCCCATTACCATTTCATATCCTCTCTCTCCCTTCCTCCTTTTCATTATATATATATAAGTATATATGTGTGTATACACACACACACACCAAGTAACACACACACACACACACACACACATATATATTTATATATTTTTAGTCAAAATATTATGGTAAAATTAAGTACTTTTTCATCTGTTAGTATTTTTAGTTGCTTCTTCAAATTATAACTTCATATATGAACACATTTGATATTTCTATTTTAAAAGTTGATTTAATTTTCAAGGAACATTGTTGAGTTTTTTTCTTCAGATTCCTTACTTAGAATTTAATATTGAATTCTTAGACTGAAAACCAAAAGAAAAATGAAACTATTAGTATATTCACTCCATTTTCTTAACACAATTACCTACAATAAATGCTATAATTCTTGACATTTTAAATAAATTTTTTCTGTATCTTCATCTTCTCTCCAAAGGGATATTTATTAGTGTCATGGTTTGAACCTAAAATGTCCCCAAACGTCAGGTGTTTGAATATTTGGTCCCCTGCTGGTAGTGCTGTTTTTGGAGGCTATTGAACTTTAGAAGGGAAGCCCTTGCTTTGCAGGAGTAGGTCACTGGGGGGCATAGGGGATTTATGCCTGGGGCCACAGTTCTGCAGTTCCAGTTGCATTGTGCTCTCTGCCTCCTGATAAGCCAAGATATAAGGTTCTCTGCCAGAGGCTGCCGCTGCCTTCCCACTTCTATAGACTAAGATGCTATAACTGTGAGTCCCTAATAAATCTTTTCTTCCATAACTCTGTTTTGCTTTGGTTTTCTGCCACAATGACATACCAGCTGACCAATACAATGAGTGATTTTCACTCAAAAGTCTCATAAAAATTTCAGGTACATATATTCTAATTTTAAATTACCTTTTGCCACAAAAGTCAAGGTATAGAATCAACCTATTTCTTTGATGAAAGGAATCAATAAAGAAAATATAGCACATGTATATAATATCATTCAGCTTTAAGAAAACAAAAAGTATGGAAATCCTGTCATGTGCAACATGGATGAACTCAGAAGATAGTAATTTAAGGAAAATAAGCCAGTCATAAGAAGACAAATACTGCATCAACTCATTTATACACACAATCTAAAAAATAAAACTCATAGAAACACATAGTTATGTGGTAGTTGCCAAAGACACTGGATTATTTAAAAATAATCACTCGATGGCACGTAACAGCCAAAACAATCTTAAAGATACAAAATTATTATCTGTGGCTCTTGATCTCAGAAAATTACAATCTAGTAGAGTTTCATATTTGAAGAATCAAATATAGTAAATTATTAACCCCAATATATTATACATAATCTTCTACTTTAATGAGGGCTCTAATATGAAGATTCATTAATTTTTTCAGGCTGTAGTACTTCACCTTAGGAAGCAAAATATAAAGATGCAAAACAATCTAAGTTCCATATACATAACTACAGAATTATTGAGACTTCTTAGAAGACCTAATACATTTCAAATCATAATAATGAAAGGGTTTCAGCTTACTGGGAATTGATTTAGATATAACCATTGTTGTTGTTGTTAGGTGCCCTGGAGTTGGTCAGACTCATAAAAACCCTCATAGGGATTTCAAAGGCTGATTGTTTCGGTATTGTTAGAGAGTAGATTACTATGTCCATGTTCCGTTTGTTTGTTTGATTTTGTACTGAGGATCAAACCCATGTCCCCAGAGATTGCAGGGCAGTACTGTACCAAATGAGAAAAACCCCAATGCAGACATAACTATACATATAATAAATATCTGAGAGGGAAAGGAAAAAAGAAATTGAATTAGTTGCTTTTACAACTAATATGCCATTATACTCCCTATTGTATAACAAATATGAAATGATGTTTGTAACCTCATATAACTTCCTCTCTACATTCACATCCTTTCAAAGATTTATATGCAACATGTACTAAAAGAATCAATTCTCCTGTAACTTTTTAAAAAGTTAGTATGTTTTTCTTATTTATGGTGGTTTTCCTTGCTGTATGAACTGAATATGTGCTTTCCCCAAAATTTATGTTTAAATTCCAACATCCAATGTGATGGTATTAGAATGGGAGTTTGTTGGGTTGTAAGTAGATTACGAAAGTATCATCTTCATGAATGGGTTGAGTGCCTTTATAAGAAAAGACAAGAACATGTTCTTGCTTTCTGTCTTGTCAGGATTCCATGAGAAGACTGCTCCCTGAAAATCAGCAAAAGGGTCCATACCAGAGACTGGATATGCTAGTACCTCAATCTTGCACTTCTCAGCCTCCAGAACTGTTAGAAATAAATGTATGTTCTATATGCCACCCAGTCTTTAATAATTTGTTATAGCAGCCTTGATTTAAGACTTTTCAAATAATTTCCAAATTTACAGGCTTACACAATGTGTTTGATAAAACCAAAAACAGAATTACTAGAAAAAATGCTTTGTACATTGATTAACAATTGTCACAGAAGAGTTTCTACTAGGCTAAAAATGTTTATTATCAATCCTCATGTAGTTAGAAATTAGGCTCAGAAAGAAAGCACATGCTTCTCTAAAAGCAGCCAGGGAAACTTTCTCTACCTTCCTTCTCTTCTTTCTTCTTTCTACCCTCATTCCCTTCCTTTTAAATTTCCTTTCCTCATTTCCTTTTATTCTTTGTTATTACATATATTCAGTGCTCATTCAGCAGAAAATTTTTTGTTATTTTTGTGCCACTTTCCACTGTTGGAATATAAAATTGTCTTTTTCCAAAACATCTCGAAAATTATAAGGGCAAATTTACAAGGAGAAAACATTTTTTCTCTATTTATTAAAGTTTCTATTTTTCATATTAATCTTAAGTAAAATATAATTATTGGAACTACAGGAATAACTTTTACACATTTTTACATATTTTAAAGCTAGAGGCTGAAAAGTACTAGATCTTTCAAGATAATGCACTCTCACATGCTTTCTACTCTTTTTCTTCATCAAAGAAAGTTCAGATGAGGAAAAGGAACTCAACCTCCCAAAGCTTTGTGATTCACCTATCACTAATTTAAAATGAGCATTACTCATTCTGTTTCATAGGTACACCAAGGAGATGTTTTACTGCATGTCTTTTAATCAGTAACTGTGAGGTGAGGCCCTCTTGAGAGGTTAGAAGAGAAAAAGAATATGTAATTTTAGGAGCATGATTCCTCAAAATTGGTAGAAGGGTATAACTACTCATTACAATGGATTGCTGCATATCTACCTTCTGTGATTTTTATGGGTTATTGTAACTCTTTGTATGTCCTAAACATATATTTCATTATCATTTCTCCATTCAAATTGGTTTTCCTGTCTTTGATTTAAGTTATAATATTTTAGGATTTTTTTTTTCTAAAAATTCTTGGTTCTTAAGATGATTTGATGAAGTTTTTTGTTATTTAGAAAAAGGTGTAAAACTGGGGGTGGGTTTTTGAATCTAGTGAGAATAAGTACAATGCGTTTGAGGTAAAGGTGGGGATAAAGGGAACATTCAGGGAAAGAACTTTTTGCCTAGTTCTGCCAAACACCATTTGCACTTGAATCTAAGTGAGTTAACTATAATGATGTGTACAACTCAAATCCATAACATATTTAATTCTTATACTTGTGTATTTAAATTGATTCCTTAGTAGCTGGCTAATAGGTTAGTTTAGTCTTCCAACTGACTTTCCTATCTTAGGTTTTCTATAATAAGAATGAGTCAAAAATCCTTCCAGTATATTTTCATGAGCCATACTTAGTCTCTTGTCATTCTTTGATCCTTATTCTCTTTGATTTTCCAGAGTAAACTTTTCTTAAATCTCTTTACCACTTCCTGTTCTTCTCACCATTCTTTTACTTATGTTCACTTACAATGAGTAAAGCTATTGTTTTATTTCACTTATGTCTTCTAATTGAAGAAAAATCAGGCAGGCTCTGAAATCACACTGACCTCATTTCAGAGTCTGTTTGTGCTCTGTTACCTATATACATATGAACAACATCATTAACTTTGTTGAAAGTTAGTTTCCTTGTGTGAAAAAGGAGGATATAAATATCTACCTTAAACATTGTTGGAAGGTTGAAAAAAAATCCCTTAATGAAGTACTCCAGGTGCATCTTTTACTTGGCACAGGCTTAGGTGACACATCATTATTTGCAATTAGGACATTAAGATAGACACAGCCATTTGAAAAACCTATGAGGGTCACTATGAGTCAGACCCAACTGGATGGCACCTAACAACAACAGAGATGATTATAGTTACAATGCAGAGATTAAACCTAGATCTTGGACCTCAATTTCAACCTCCTTTACATTATATCTTCAAAATCATTTATATTTTTTGTAGTTTTTAAGATGTAAGAATTTTTAGTGTTTTGCCAAATGAGTTGCTTGTTTTTTCATAGACATATACCATAATTTTAATTATTCCCAAGTATATTTCCTTTCCCCATGTAATAGTCTGAATGTCTGTTTCCCCCCAAAATTATGTTGAATTTTTCCACAACAATGGTGTTGTTGTTGTTGTTAGGTGCCTTTGAGTCAGTATCTGACTCATAGAGACCCTCATAGGGTTTTCAATGGCTGCCTGTTTCGGGATTGCCTTGGGAGTGGGTTGCCACATCCTTCTCCCGTTTTTGCGGAGCTGGGAATTGAACTCAAGACCTCAGAGACTGCAGTGCAGAGCTCTACCAACTGAGCTAAATCCCAACCCAACAATGGTATTAGGAGATATAATTTGGCGGGTGATGACAATAGGTCACAAGGAAGAGCTCTTGTGAATGGGATTAGTGCCCTTGTAGAGGTCCCAGAGAGATGAATTTCTCCTTCCACTGTGTGTGAGCACACCTACAAGATGTCTTATGAAACAGAAAGTGGGCTGTCTCCAGATACTGAATTTTTCTTGACTTTACCATCCTACAGAATTTTGAAAACCAAATTTCAGTAGTTTTTAAGTTATCTAATTTATGGTACTTTATTTTGGCAGCCCAGAATAACTCACCCCATTTTTGTTATAATATATAAAAGGAATAATAACATTTGTGTGTTACAGAGAAAAAATTTGCAACCATTAGCGGCAAAATTGCTTTCAGAATTTTAATTTGTTTATTTTTAAAATCAGGATCACCTCACCATCCCAGATGCTGAAATTACAGGCATGCACCATCTCACCCAGCTTCAGAAGTTTGGTTAATTAACAGATTGTGTTATATAAGTAGCTTTTATAAGCATTAATACATTTAATATTTAAAGAAGTACTCAGTGTTCTTGGGTATTTATCTGAATAAACATATATCATCAATTGATCTCCTGCATTTTTCTCAACATTTCTCATTAGCAGTGTTCATCTCAGTACCACCATTTACCCAATTGCTAAGTCCAAAACACAGTAGTATCCTTGAATTATTTTTGTTTTTCATCCCTTAGTTAAGCCATCAACAAATCCTGTTGGAACTATTTTTTAAATAAACCCTGAATTTGGCTGGCAACCCCAGTCCAAATACCACTATCTACTACCTGGACTGAAGCAATCATTTAGTGTCTAGTCTCCCTGTTATTTGTGGCTTCTCTGAATCCATCTTCTACCCCATCTCAGACATTATATCATATTGATACATTACCAGACCAGCTCTCAATGAAATTCAGTCATGTCAGTCTGTCCTCTACCCCAGTGATAGTTTTACAACTTAAAAGAGATCATCTCATTACACTGATCAAAGCTATAATTGATTTTCATCCAATGTAGAATGAAATCCAGAATTCTTCTTTGGCCACAAGTTTTCACATGATTTTCAGTTTCATCATTCAAAAAATGTGTTAAACAGTAGGATTTACACCCTAAGTCTCTTGTGAGGATTGACTAAGACCCTGTACATAAAGAGGTCAGTGCGTGGCAAATCCTCTGTAATTATTAGATACCACATTTACCTCTGCTTCATGAAGCATGCATAAGACATGATGATTATTTAACAAGAAGAAGATATTCTCAAATTATATATTAAGGCTATGATGTTAAATGTATATATTAAGATTGTAATTTAGGCACTACCCAGGAGCCTGGTGCACTGTAAAGGTGATGCAGCCACCAAGAGCCCAAAGCCCAGGCAGAGGTGGCCCCAACTGCAGGGTGCCCTGCCCAGCCGACTCTCAGATATAGGACCAGCTGCCACACTGACAGTGTATCAGAAAAATAATGTTGTTATAAAGGACCATTTATAGATGATTTCTTCCATCAGATAGAATAGATTAGAAACAGTGTAGCTGAAAGAGCTCAGAATGTTTCTGACCCAAACCAGGAAAAAAAAAAAAGGAGAGCTTGAATATCTGAACAAAGAAATTAAGAAAACTGCTACACAAATTTGAGGCAAGTTAAAGGCTACTAAACAAAGTTTGGATCAGGACGAGAGGGGAAACCGAACTTCAGTGGATCTTTGGATACCAACCCAGAACTCAGTACTAGCTGGAAAGATTGTGGAAATCATGACAGAGCACAGTGAAGCACAGATCTATTTCTAGAGGAAGCAAAGAATGCGTATAGCATTAGCTAGAAGTAACTGGAAGAAACACCAATGACAAACGAGATGGAGGAGATGCTGGAGAACCGTGAGCTTTCCATTTTCATCTCTGACTTTATATCAGATTGACACATTACCAGAGCAGCTCTCAATAAAATTCAGTCATGTCACAAAGACATCATGAAGCTGGAAAGTAGCATCAGAAAGCTGCTGAGATGTTTATGGAGATGGCCATGTTTGTTGAGACTCAAATGAAATGAGCAACAACATAGAGAAAACTCTATCAGTGCCATAGACTATGTAGAACATGCTAAAGAAGAAACTCAAAAAGCTGTTAAATATTACAGCAAAGTGAGAAGGAAAATTACGTTCACTATTATTTATGTGGTTATTTTGTTTGTGATGTATGTTATTCTCCTTAGCAACAATATTGTCATAGCAATCATATCCCAAGAGGTATTTATCCTTGGAGACTCAGCCCACATCTGCAACAAATTCACCATCCTGTCGATTTATGAATGGATCTCAAACACTGTAACTTGGTGTTGAGTGCTGACTCTTTTATAGGTGAATTCAAGAGAAAGCACAGCTGAAGGTCTTGTGTAGTGAAAGCACTGTGAATCAAACGGATATGATCTGCTACCCCACATATCCCTGGACTCCAAATAATACACCACAAAGATTTAACAATGTGACACTTGTTTCAGTGGCCTTGAAATAAAAAATATTGAAAATTTCAATTAAAAAAGATTCCAGTGGTAAAAATATATGTGAAGTTTAATTAGGAATACTTTATATTATGAATCTGTTAGACTGCAGATCTAAGACTTGTTCTCCCTTCTCTTAGCTAACATATACTAATTAAGACACTTTTTGTGCTACGTTTAATTTGTGTTTATGTCTTGTTTGCAGAAATAGTTTTATTATCACAGAGTTGTTTTGTAAGATATCTCTATTTTAAATGTTTATAAATTAATTGTTCAATATAGTAACATCCTTTTTTAAATTATTTTGCAGTACTAGGGAGTTAAACCTGGGGCCTCACACATGCTTTTTACAGGTGCTTCACCACTGAGCATTGAGCCATTCTCCCAGTCTGTTTTTTTACTTTCTATTTTGAGACAGGACCTTGCCAAGTTATACCTGCTGCCTCTGGCATCAACTTGTGATCCTACTGCCTTCGCAGTTGCTCTGATTAAAGGTGGGTGCCACCACACCTAGTTCAATATATTAACATCTTAATTTACTCATTTTTCTATACTAGGTATTACTTGTGGGGCTGGGATTTGGCTCAGTGGGTAGAGCACTGCGCTGCAGTCTCTGAGGTCCCGAATTCAATTCCCAGCACCGCAAAAATGGGAGAAGGACCTGGCAATCCACTCCCAAGGCAATCCCAAAATAGTCAGCCATTGAAAACCCTATGAGGGTTGCTATGAGTTGGATACTGACTCGACGGCACCTAACAACAACAACAACAACAACAACAAGGTATTACTTTATGAAGAAACTAGGCAGTGTTTTTGTGTGGCTATGTGCAGCTTACCATTGTCACAGAAAACACTGGTTATGTGCCCTTCAAATCCCTTCAGGGGCCTTATTTTGACATTGATTTAGAGAGTTTAAATATGCCCAAAACCTTCTCAAAGTCTGGATTAGTTCATGTCTTCCTGTCCCAGTAACTAAGGTAATAACTAGTTAACTGTACTGTAAATATGCTTGTCTCTTATTTGTTCCTTAGAAATTAAGCTGGTTCCTTGTTTATGTTGATAAAGTCTAAGTTTATGATAATAACGGAACCAAGATTTAGTACTCTCCAAACTCAGTGAAATTTTTCTAAGACATTAATTCTTATAAATTTAAACTATTGTACAGATCCCCTAAATATCCTTAAGTACATAATATTCTACTTAACTCAAAATTGAATCCCAAAGTTTATAAGAATCTGTGAAGCTTAAACAGTTTTATTGCTTATTAATGCTTTTATTGTAAAATGTGGTTTATTTTTGGAATTGTAAAGTACATGACCTAGTGAATGGTCCTCTATTAAGGCAGTAGCTAGTGAGTCACAATATGTGAGGGAGATCCAAACTAGGTTAACTCTTGTTACTCCTGTCTCTGTGTGTGTGAGCATGTCACTGTATTTTAACATTGTTTGGTTTGAACTAATGTAGACATGCTGATTTTGAACACTATGTGTGAGAGATATTGAACCATTTAGAAACCATGTTTCTTAGTTCATATATGTGTGGGTTTCACTCATTCTTGTTCACACACCTAATGGTTCAGCATAGCTCTACATCGGTCTGACCATCCCATGTGCAAAGCAGCACTGTTGGAGAATCCTGGCCTGTGTATATCTGGTCTGGAAACAGCCTGCAAGGGAAGACATGCTTGTTGCCTTGTGAAGTTGAAGGATTGGTTTGTCTGGAAGGGGCGTGGACTCTCCAAACATTATGCATGTGTTTCTGCTTCTTTGATCCCTCTGTGGTGACATTCTGTCTGCTGCAGAAGGCCTGCATGCTGTACAGAGCCTCCTACTCACATCTACTTTTCCTTAGACTTCAGACTGCCCATGCTTCCTCCTGCATCTGCTTAGGTGGGTCTGACCAGACTCGTATGGTGTCCTGATCATGATTCTCCACGATAGCTGCAGATGTGTGTTTGATGAGTAAGTCAGCAGTAGAGGATGTGTCTAAGCTTCATGTTCATATTTGAAGCCTGATTTTTAAGAAGATATTTACAGATAGACTTGTTACTTTTTAAAAATCATTTCTTCAAATATTTTGTTGTTTATGTTAAAAAAAAGTTACTGGGCAGAGTGGTTCACACTTGTATTCCCAGTGATACAGGACGCAGGAGGATAACAAGTTAGAGGCCAGAGGCAGCCTGTGTATTCTCAGGAGGTCTCTCATCCAAGACCTAACCAGAGCTGATCCTGCTTAGCTTCTGAGATCTGACGGGATCAGACACCAGGGTGGTAGACATATTTTTTCTGTATGCCTTAAGTGTAGTGTTATTTGTAGTGATCTTTATCTAGGTTACAATGCTCAAATTTTTCTAAACTGTTGTTATGATTCCCATCTTAAATGTCCTCCAAGGCCATGTGTTAAAGGCTTGGTGGTCAGCTGTGGCACTATTGAGAGATTATGGAATCTTAAGGATGTGGGAACAAATTAACAGATCATTGGAGGCATGCCCTCCAAGGGGATATTAGGAACTAAGCCCCTTCCTGTCTTTCTTTTCTTGCTTCTAGCCTGCTATAGGTGAGCAGATTTTCTCTGTCACATTCTCCCTACCATGATGTATGGCCTCACCACAGGCCAAATTTATGAAACAGTGGGCAAAAATAAATCTTTCTTCATTTTAAGTTAATTATCTAAGGAACTTTGTCACTGCAAAGGAAAGCAAAGGCAATTTTATAGTTGCTGTTAGGTGCTATGGAGTTGGGTCTGGCTAATAGTGACCCTATGGACAATGGAATAAAGCACTCCCTGATTCTGTGTCAGGCAAACAATCTTATTTATGTTTAAGCCCATTATTACATATTTTATTAATACTTCCAACACTAGTTAGTAAATGAAAAAATTGAGATATAAATACTTTAATTGACTTGCCCAAGGACTCACAAATATTAAAAATAGAAGTAGACTGAACCCAAGAACTTCTGACATCAAGCATAAAGTTCCTTTCTGTATGTTCAACATCCTCCATAATTCCAAAGTTTAAGAGAATACAACATTAGAATTAAACTCTGGATGTATCCATTTTTAACTATTAGTTCTTTTCACAACTTTATAATATTCTTTGGATAAGTTTACCTCCCTCCTCATACTAGTACCCTTCTACATACCCTTTATTGGTATCAATCCTGTTAGTTTTGCCTATATTTTTGTACTTAAATTGAAATGTGTATGTCTCACTCTGTATCTCAAAGCCTATAAGACTGGATTACCATTCTTCTGTTATAGACTAATATGATCAAAGGGATATATTCTTGAATTACTCTGATAGCTACATGTGGCAAAATTTTACCTCTCAAGGAATTATTCTATATTTTTCAGATTATTCAATTTAAGGTTATCGTTGTCCTTTCACAAAAGAAACATGCATGTCTTAAACAAGAAAAGGGAATTGTATGGTGGTTGGTAATAATCCATTAAAATATCCTCATTTAAAAATTATGCGTGTTTTGTAAATATGTATATCAAGCAATGTATGTTATATTTATATGTATACTATGTTATATATTTCACTATTATATGTACAATATTATAAATACATATATATGAATAGAAAAGGAAAATACATCTATTCTTCATTGTCCTTCAGAGAGAATGAAACTTGTGATTGACAAAAGAAATAAAAATAACCAGAACTTCTGTGCTCTTTCACTCCAAGTAGGAAACAACCTCTGCCATGCCTTACAAAGTCTGAGAGATCTGAGCTATTTCTATACTCCATCCCACTGAGATAAATCAATGATTTTCATCATTAGGTAGAAGGAAGACTTGTACAAATAATATACAAGAATCTCTTGCTGTTGAACTACACAAGAACTAAAGAAATAAGAAAGCACATATGATATTTACTTTTATCTCCCAAATTTTCAAGTGCCCAATAGATAGTAGTAACTTGGTAAGTATTTGTTAAGTTTATAAAGGGAAGAATAAGAATATAAGTTAATACTCACTGACAGTTATTTTCCTAAAAATTTAGTCCACTACAATGAAAAATAAAAGTAAGATGTAGTCCAGGAAAAAAATGGCATCCTTAATTTAATGTGATTCCAAATGGCTTGTTAGAATACTTCTAACTTCCTATTCCAAACTACTCAAATGTTTTTGATTCACAAACATCATTTATCATTGAGAATATCTCCCTAAAAGTTATCCTGTAGGAAATCACAACACAATCCAAATGTTTCTTCTTTTAGATAGGTGAATAGAAAGTTTAAAACCTACTCACTAATTTCTGAGAATATGATACAAGACAAATAGGAAAAAAAATCACATTTTCAAACCATTTGTGGTAAATGTCCTTGATGGGTTTACACTAGGATGGGACTCAAATATTAACTGTATTTGATGTTCAAAGCACATATAAGCTATGTGCTTATAGGTATAGAATATTGAGATATTTTCTGGAAGATATATATATATACAGATTCATACAGGCATATATAAACTCTTAAAAATGTGCTTTTCTTGTTTAAAAATTATGTCATGAATTTTTATACTTCTTTGAACTTTATAAGCATTTTAATGAACATTATCTATAATTTGGGCTGGGATTTAGCTCAGTTGGTAGAGAACTGTGCTGTAGTCTCTGAGGTCCTGAGTTCAATTCCCAGTACCACAAAAATGGGAGAAGGGCCTGGCAATCCACTCCCAAGGCAATCCTGAAACAGACAACTATTGAAAACCCTATGAGGGTCACTATGAGTCAGATATCGACTTGAGGGTACCTAACAACAACACCATCTACAATTTATATTCACAATGACTCTCATAGTTACTTTTCTCATTGCTGTGACAGAATGTCTGACATAATTTATAGAAGGAAAGATTTATTCTGACTCAAAGTTTTTAGAAATGTCAGTTCATGGCAGGAAGGGCATGGTGAAATATAGCAGTTTATATCATAGTGGCCAAGGAAGCAGAGAAAAAGGAATAAAGGAAGAGGTGATGGTAAAGTATACTTCCCAAGGACAGGCTCCAGTAACCTATTCTTCTAACTACACCCTACTTCCTACTTTTCATCATCTCCAACTAATGCCATCAAATCATAAATCTATCAAGTGATATATTAGTTCATGAAGTTAGAAAATGTCTGATCTACTCATCTCTGGAAATGCCATCACAGACACCCCAAGAGATGTGCTTTACTAATTTCCTAGGTATTTCTTAATGCAATTAAATTTACAATTAAGATTAACCATCACAAGTCTATCCATTGTCAATTTGACACCCAAACTTACCATTTTATACTATAATATTCCACTCCTAGCCCATAAACACCTTAGGTAAAACACATTCAGTCCATCCCTATGAGTCCTCATAGTTCTAACAGCATCAACATTATTCAAATGTCCAAGTGTAAATTTTCCTCTGAGAGTCAAAGCAAACTCTTAACTGTGACCCCCTATAAAATCAAAAAATAAGTCACATACTTCTAATATATAATGGCACAGAGTAAACATTCCCATTCCAAAAGGGAGAAATATAAGAATAGCAAGGAAGGATCAGATCAAAGCAGGACTAAAATCCAGCAGGGTAAAACCTTAAATCCTGTAGTTTTATGTCTAACATCTGGGGCACATGGTGTCATGATGAAATTTCCAGAGATGATTAGAGTAAAAGGGTTCTGACCTTATGAACATATTAATCTCTTGATGCACTCATAATATGATGACATTATTAGGAAGTGATGGAAGGTAGAAGGTAGGACCCATTCAGAAGAAGTATGTCACTAGAGCATGTCCTGAGGTTAGGGGTACTGTATCTTGCTCTCATCTCTTCCTCTATTTCCTTTTCTCTACTTCCTGGCCACCATGATGTGAACTGCAGTGCTGTCTGCCACTTCTTCACTTCCATGATGGGATGAGACCTCTGAAAAGATGAGTGAAAATTAATCTTTCCTCCTTTAAGTTGTTAATGTTAGGCATTCTGTCACGGTAATGAGGAAAGTAAATAATACAGAAAAGTGGTACCACAGAGTTGGGTTATTGCTGTGACTAAACATAATTATGTTGTTCATAAGCCTTTGAGACTGATTTGTGGGAAGAAATTTGGAAGAGTTTAGATAAGCAGGCTGGAAAAATGTTGTAAATTGGGCATACCTTGTGATTCTAGTAGAATCTTAGAAGACCAGAACACCAAAAGGAATATGGACTGTGAAGGACAGGCTCATGAGGTTTTACAAGGGAATGATGACTGCATTGGGAAATGAGCTACAGGACATCCATGTTACATATTGGCAAATAATTAGTCTACATTTTACCTGTGTACTGAAATTTTGAGTGACACTAAATTTAAAAGTGGTGGGATAATTAATTTGGTGGAGGAAAATTCAAAAGAGCATAATGCTCACCCTATGGCATGTTTAACACTGGCAGTTCTTAGCCAGATTTACAGTGAAAACTGAGAACAGAAAGGAGAGCAGAAGGGTTTGTGAAGAGGGCAGTGTGGTCACAAAAGGAGTAGCTAAAAGTTCTGGTCAATGAGGTGTGATTGTTAAAGAGATCTGTATCATTAAAGAGAAGCCAAGCACTTTGAACTGGGATAATAGGAAAGATGCCTTTAGGGCATCTTAGGAATTGGCTAGACCCGTCCTATCACAGGCTCCAGGATATAAAATTATAAATTCATTTGAAAGATTCCCTTGAGGAGGGAAAATCACAGGGGAATCCTGTTCACAAAGGGCTTCCTAGGAAAGTATTTTCCCACATTCAGCTACCCATATACTCATAAGTCACTGCAGCCATATTCTAAGGAGGCCTGGCTACTTACTGTAGAGCTGTCAATAGACATTGGCATTGTCCATATGATGTTGGCTTTCCAGGTATACAGAATGAAAGCATTTTAGGTCATACAGACATCCACCTAGATTTCAAAGGAAGTCCTGGAAGTTCAGGTAATATGTATCATGCTTAGGATCTCTTTTGAAAACCTCTGAGAGGGCACCTCATCAAGCTATGAGGGTAAAACCTAAGCTGCAATGGAGACCTCAGGAAACTGGAGATGCAGGAACATGGAATATCTCCTGAGGAAAGCTATCAGCAATGAGTGGAGACAGCACAGACAGAGACCTTGCAGGATGCAAACTGCAAGGCCACAGCATCATGTATTCCACATACTAGATATGGAATTACAAGACTTCTTGTTGTCCTGCTGGATTTTTATCTTGCTTTGGTCCCATTCCTCCTTTTTATGCCTCCATTCTTCCTTTGTGAAATGAAATATTTACTCTGTGCCTGTGTGAAGTGCAAGAATATAACTTTCTCTTTGATTTCACAAGTACTCATGGCTAAGAGTTTTCTGTGAATCTCAGAGGAGATTTTAAATTTAGGCTTTTGAAAACTGTTGAAACTGTTAAAATTAGAGGGACCTATGGAGATGGACGCCTGCAGCTGTAGCCCTGTGGCATCCGATCCTGTCAGATCTCGGAAGCTAAGCAGGGTCAGGCCTGGTTAGTACCTGGATGGGAGACCGCCTGGGAACACCAGAAACTGTAGGCTTGGGAGAAGGACCTGGCAACCCCCTCCCAAAAATCAATCTGCCATTGAAAACCCTATGAACAGCAAAGAAGCACTGACAATAGTGTTTCCCCTGTTGTACAGAGGGTCGCTATGAGTCGGATACCGACTCGACAGCACCTAACAACAACAACAAATGGAGATGGACTGATATATATTTCATTGAGATGGACATGAGGCTTTTGGGGGCTACAGGTAAAATGTTATAGTTTGATTATGAAATGTTCTCCACAGGCATATGTGTTGAATGCTTGGTCTCCAGATAGGGGCACTATTTTGTGATGTTATGGAAATGTTGGGAGGTGGAGACTGGCTAGAGGAAGTAGATCACTCCGGCCTTGATTTTGAAAGTTATACTGAGTTCACAGTCCCCGCTTTTCTAGTTGCTTTTTGCTGGCAGTGAGATGAATAAGATTCTTTTCCACATGCTTCTGCTGCCATGACATTCTGCCCAAGTGCACGGAGCGAAGTAATTATGGACCATACCCTCTGAATCTGTGAGTCAAAATAAATTCTTCCTCCTTTAAGGTTCTGTCAGGTATTCTGTCACAACAATGAAACAAGTAACTATTAAAATGATCCTTACATCAAAGTGATTTTGTGAGATAATTAGGGAAAATATTTTGTTCCCTTATTTTTATCTAATAAATTAGGATCTGAATAATTAAGTTTTCATCTGAGTTCATACAATCAAGAAAGTAACCATTGGTCTTTTCACCCCATTTCTGACCCCTGATTTTTGGGTGTGTGTTACTATGGGTTGAACCCAGGGCTTCACACATGCTTTTTAAGCCCTCTACCACTAAGCTGCACCTCCATTGCATTTTTAACTTTTCCTTTTATTTTTTTGAGACAGAACTTCATTAAGTTAGGCAGGCTGCAATCCTCCAACTTGAGCCTCCTGAGTGCCTGGGATTAGAGGCATTTACCACCAGGCCCAGCAGATACTTAATTTATAATAGATGTTTTCAAATGTTGTGTGCATTATAATCACCTGGGGAGCTTGTTAAACTGTAGATTACTCTGGTCAGTCATTGGTTCTAATTCATAGCATGGGTGGGGGAATATAAATTTTCAGTAAGAATTAGACCACACTTTGTGAAGGGCAGTATTTTACCATGTGTCTGTCCTAAGCATGTCATAACATTGATGTTTTGCTTAGAGCCTTTGAATCTGAGTCAAATGTAATAAAACCTGAAACTGTAAATTTCCTAAGAACATGGACTAGGGAAAACCTGTTCACTATTTTATTCTAGGCATCTAAGCATGTGGCAAATACTATGTCTTTCACAACTTATAAGGAAATGAATACATCTAGGATTACAGTATACATTACCTTAAGCCTGCATGATATATTTTCTTTCACAGAAATTAATTCCATATTTTATATATTAAGATATTTAAGATAAACTGAAGGACTGGGTTTTAGCTCAGTTGGTAGAATACCACAATGGTTTCTAAGGCCCTGGGTTCGATCCTCAGCACCACAAAAATGGGAAAAGAGTATAGCTGCCAAATACCAAAACAATTAGCCATCAAAAACACTGAGGGTCACTATGAGTTAGATACAACTCAACTGCACATAACAACAACAAACAACAACATAAACTGCTTTCAAGCAGTTCAGTAGCTTTAAAAATTTCACTCTGTGTTCACATGTCTACATGAATGCCTTAACCTTAAGGACTTTTATCTTTGTTATATCCAACTGGATCCTTTCTTTGTCCACTAATAGTCACATGTCATAGCTTTTTCCATTAGTTCAATCTTTTTTCTTGCAACCATTTTATTCTGAAAAATTTCAAGCATACAGAATGGTAAATTGAGTTGTAAAGTGAAAGCTAATATAATCATTACTTAGAATCTAAATTAGCATTTTATTTTACTTGGTTTATCATGTATTTATCTACCTCTCTACTCACCTACCCATTCATTAATACATATCACTTTTGATCAATCTGAAAAAAAGTTGCTGACAGAAGACACTTTTTCCTAAATATTCTGTTGTTGTTGTTGTTAGGTGCCATCGAATCAAGTCCGACTCATAGCTACCATATGTACAGCAGATCTAAACACTTCCCGATTCTGTGTCAGGCAAATGATCTTAATTATATTTAAGCCCATTGTTGCAGACACTGTGTCAATCCATCTGGTGGAGGGTTTTCCTCTTTTGTGTTGACCTGACACTCTCCCAAACATGATGTCCTTCTCCAGGGATTGATCTCTCCTGACTACATGTCCGAAATACGCAAGATGCAGTCTGGCCATTCTTGCTTCCTAGGAGCACTCTGGTTGTACTTCTTCTAGGACAGATTTGTTGGTTCTTTTGGCAGTCCATGGTATATTCAATAGACTTCTCCAGCACAACAATTCAAAAGCATCAATTCTTTTACTGTCTCTCTTGTTCAATGTCCAGCTTTCACAACCATATGATGCCACTGAAAATACCACGGCATGAGTCAGATGCACCTTCGTCTTCAATGTGACATCTTTGCTTTTCAATACTCTAAAGAGATCTTTTGCCACAGATTTTCCTAGAGCAATGCATCTTTTGAATTCTTGACTGCTGCTTCCATGGGTGTTGACTATACAGCCAAGCAAAACAAAATCTTGGACAACCTCAATCTTTTCTCCATTTATTGTGAAGTTGCTTGCTGACCCATCCGTAAGGATTTTTGTTTTGTTGATGTTTAGTTGTAACTCATATTGAAGGCTATGATCTTTGATCTTCATCAGTAAATATTTTCAATCCTCTTCACTTTCAGCAAGCAGAGTTGTGTCATCTGCATAACTCAGGTTGTTAATGAGTCTTCCTCCAATCCTGATGCCGCATTCTTCCTCATAAAATCCAGCTTCTCGGATTATTTGCTCAGCATATAAATTGAAGAGATAAGGTGAAAGTATACAGCCCTGATGCACACCTTTCTCAACTTTAAACCACGCAGTGTTTCCTTGTTCTATTCCAACAACTGCCTCCTGGTTCATGTATAGATTTCTCATGAGCACAATTAGGTGTTCTGGTATTCCCATTTTCTGAAGTGTTATCCATAATTTGTTATGATCCACACAATCAAATGCTTTTGTGTAGTCAATAAAACATAGATAGACATCTTCCTGATATTCTCTGCTTTTAGCTAATATCCACCTGACATCAGCAATGATGTCCCTGGTTCCCCGCCCTCTTCTGAATCCCGCCTGATTTTCTTGTAATTCCCTGTCTATATACTGCTGCAGTCGCTTCTGAATGATCTTTAGTAGAATAGGCAAAAATATGGATCTCTTCCAGTCAGTTGGCCAAGTAGCTGTTTTCCAAATCTGTTGGCATAAACATGTTGACATCTCCAGTGCTGCATCTGTTTGTTGAAACATCTCTTTTGGTATCCCATCAATTCCTGGAGCCTTGTGCTTCGCCAGTTCTTTCAAGGCAGCTTCCACTTCGTCCTTCAACACCATTGGTTCCTCTTCATATGCAACTTCTTGGAATGGTTGGTCATCTACCAATTCTTTCTTGTATAATGACTTTGTATATTCTTCCCATCTTCTTTGGATGTTTCCTGCATCATTTAATATTTTCCTTGTAGAATCTTTCACTACTGCCACTCGAGGCTTCAATTTTTTCTTCACTTCCTTAAGCTTGAGAAACACAGAGCGCATTCTTCCCTTTTGATTTTCTGCCTCCAGCTCCTTGAACACATCATTATAATATTTGTTTTTGTCTTCTCGAACTACCTTCTGAAGTCTTCTGTTTAGTTCCTTAACTTCACATGTCTTCCTTTTGCTTTAGCTGCTGGATGTTCGAGGGCAAGGTCCATTGTCTCTTTTGACATGTAATTTGGTCTTTTCTTTTTTTCTTGTCTTTTTAAGAACTTTTTGCTTCCTTCTTGAATGACATCTTTTATGTCATGCAACAACTCTTCTGGCTTCCTATCATTTGTATCTAATGCATTAAACCTATTTTTGAGGTGGTCTCTGAACTCAGGTGGGATATACTCAAGGTCATACCATAGCTCTCGTATACTTGTTCTAATTTTCCTCAGCTTCAGTTTGAACTTGCATATGAGAAGTTGATGGTCTGATCCACAGTCAGCACCTGGTCTTGTTTTGACATTTTGTACAGAGCTTTTCCATCGTCTCTTTCCACATGTGTAGTCAATTTGATTCCTGTATGTTCCATCTGGTGAAGTCCATGTGTATAGTCTCCGTTTATCATGTTGAAAAAATGTATTTGCAATGAAAAGGTCATTTGTTTGACACAATTCTATCGTGCGATCTCCAGCTTTGTTTCTGTCACCAAGATCATATTTTCCAACTACTGAGCCTACTTGTTTGTTTCCAACCTTTGCATTCCAGCCACCAGTGATTATCAGTATGTCTTGATTGCATGTTTGATCTATTTCAGATTGCAGAAGCTGATAGAAGTCTTCCATTTCTTCATTTGTGGCCTTAGTGGTGGGTGCATAAATTTGGATAATAGTCCTATTAACTGCCCTTCCTTGTAGGCGTATGGATATTATCCCATCATTGACAATATTGTATTTCATGACAGAACTTGAAATGTTTTTTGATGATGAATGCAACCCCATTTCTCTTTAGTTTATCATGCCCAGCATAGTAGACCGTATGATTGTCTGACTCAAAATGGCCTATGCCCGTCCATTTTAGCTCACTGATGCCAAGAATGTCAATGTTTATGTGCTCCATTTCTCTTTTAACAATTTCTAATTTACCTAGATTCATACTGTGTCCATTCCATGGTCCAATTGTTAATGGATGTTTACAGTTGTTTCTCCTCATTTTGAGTCATGCGACATCAGCAAGTTGAGCACCCTGGGGCTTTACTCCATTTTTGTCATCACGGTAGACTGTACTTGGAGGAGGCAACTCTTCCCCAGTGGTCTTTTGAGTGCCTTCCAACCTGGGGGCCTCATTTTTGGGCACTATAGCTGACAGTGTCTCTTTGCTATCCGTAGGGTTTTCAATGGCTAGTTGTTTCGGGAGTGGCTCGCCAGGTCCTACTCCCTAGTCTGTTTTAGTCTGGAAGCTCAGCTGAAAACCTGTCCACCATGGGTAACCTTGCTCATGTCCGAGGTTACAGTGGCAGAGCTCTCAGCCTCATTGCAACACAGAAGCCCCCACAGTGTGGCAAACTGACAGACGTGTGGGGGTAAATATTCTAAGAGGCTTAAAATTACCTAAAGCTTAGTATTTTTAATTTTTACTTATTTTTCTTTTAGTACTATACACAATTAAATGAAAAGTGTATCACTCCAAGAATTTGGCAATCATATACTCTTGTACAGGCTGAGATTTAGCTCAGTTGGTAGAGCACCGCTCTACAGTCTCTGAAGTCCTGACTTTGATTCCCAGTCCTGCAGAAATGGGAGAAGGACGTGGCAACCCACTCCCAAAGCAATCTCGAAACAATCTGCCTTTGAAAACCCTATGAGGGTCACTATGAGTCGACACAACTTGACGGCACCTAACAACATACTCTTGTACAAAACAAATAATTATTAAAGTATAGAATATTGCCATTACCCAAAAACATTTCAACAGAAAGCTTGACAGTCAATACTGCTTGTATAAATCTCTCTGAAATGAACAGCACACTATTTTTCTAAGATAAAATAGTTTTAGTGCTTAGAACTTCATAATAGTGTAATCATAGTATATTTTATTTTTGTATCTTTTCACACAGGATGTTTTAGACATATCAATGTAGTTGCATTTATCAGTAATTTGTTTTTCTTTTATTGTTTAATAGTATTCTATTGTATGGATATATCATAATTTTTTCTCAGATTTCCTATTAATAAACATGTGGAATATTTCTACTTTAACTGTTGTGAATAAAGTAACTGTGAATAGTCTTCCTATGACATATATGTTGTCTAAATGTTATTATCTCTCATCAACTGTCCTGTTTGGGTCATACAATTTTACAAGTGAAGTGATGATTATGTTTCAGTTCCTCTGTAATGTCACATGTTTGATGTTATCAATCTTATTAACGTAAATCATTTTTGAGCATAAAATGATACTCTATTCAGGTAATAACTTGCATTCTTCTGGAGGCTAATAATGTTAGTGTCTTGTTCATATCCTTACTGGTCATTTGTATGTTTTCATTTGTGAATTAACTATTCAAATCTTATTGTATTTCAAATATTGTTCATTTTGCTTTTAATGTTGGTTATTAATGTACAGCTACCTGAGACTCTTTGTTTTTTAAAAATCACTTCTTCCCATTTTTCCAAGCTGGTTAATTTTATTGCTCTATGATCACATTCACTTTTGTTTTCATCTATTGTTATCATCCTGATCTTAGATCTTCCAGTGAATTCTGTATGCAAATTCTTATATTTTACAATTCTGAATTTTAAATGGTCCATTCTATTGATTTATTAGTTGAAATTTTTCTATTTTTTCATTAATTGCAGTATACTTTCATTTTTATCTCTTTGAACATTGCCTTGGTTACAATTTTTAAAGGCCAGGTTTGTTCATCTGATCATCTGAACTATTCACCTGAAGTTTCTGCCTCTTGATTTTATTTTCTTTCATGAACGACTAATTTCCCTGCTTCTTCATATAATGAGTAAATTTTAATCATAACCTGGAAACTGAGTTTTTTATATTAGTCTGAAGAACACAGAAGCATGTAGAACCTAACCCTTCTCTGTAGTCTGTTTCACTTCAATATCCATTCAATTATTTTAGCCGTAGATCCTCTTGAATTATGTTCCATATATGCATGCCTCAGGGATCAGTTCAAGCTTTAGTGGCAAGTATTGTCATAAATTTTGAGCTCTTTCTGGACTTCCATTTTGTGTGATTTCCCACTCCACCTCAACTCATCTGTGTCTGTGGTTGTCCTGAGCTTTGTTCTCTAGACCGAAGGCCAGAAAGACTACACATTACAGTTTTATCTGTCTCATTTCTTCCTAGCCCAGGCCTTAAACTAAAAAGTATAAAAACAGAAAACACATGAAATGCTATTTCCTTCTTCTATGTGTCTACTCCCCTCTAATAATTGCATGCACTATATTTTCTTTGCCCTCCAATCTTCTCATACCATTGTTATTTTATAAATCACCCACAATTAGGGGAAATGTAATCCAATAGGAGCATCTGGCAATGTTTGAGCCAGAAATTGAAATAAATATCATTCAAATATGATTTTAGTATCATTTAAAAAATATCACTTATGGATCACTTAAAATTTATCTTGACTATGAGATATAAAATATTATACCCTGGCTTGCTTTATTAATCACTAAGAACTATATAAAACTAACATTACGAAAGTATGGTTTATATCATAGGGAATGATATATTGGCCTATGGAGTAAAGAACTCACATGCACTAGATCATATATAGAAATTTAATTTATTACACCCCCACATGTCTGTCAGCTTGTTGTGCTATGGGGTTTTGAGTGTTGCTGTGATGCTGAAAGATAATGTCACCCGTATTTCAGATACCAGCAGCGTCACTGATGGTGGATAGGTTTCAGCGGAGCTTCCAAACTAGATAGACTAGGTAAAAGGACCCAGTAGCCCACTCCCAAATCAATTAGCCATTGAAAACCCTATGGATAGCATAGAAGTACTGTCAAATATAGTGCTAGAAAAAGAGTCTCCCCTGGTTGGAACGCATTCAAGAAATGACTAGGGAAGAATTGTCTCCTCAAAGTAGAGTTGACTTTAAAGACAGGAATGGAGTAAAGCCTCTGGGACCTCCTTTTGTTGATATGACAGCATTCAAAATGAAAAGAAACATAATGGCTGCAACATTGAGTTCAGATGTAAAAATATCATGTGCATGGCACCTTGTTGGGTAGTATTTTGTTCCTTGAACACTTAGTTGCTATGAGCCATACCTGACTGGATGGCAATCAACAACAAAAATTTATTACAGGGAGGGTAATTCTTATTTTTTCTTACTGGTATTGTCCTAACAGCACGTGTTACAAGTGAGGGCACTTCATGTTAAATTTAAAGTCAACAATGAATATAACAAAATATTTATTATGATTATCCTATTTTTAATTTACTTTACTTAAAAATAAATGCTTTATGATGTTTTAAAACTGTCATTTTTGGAAAAAAATTATTTTAAAAATAGCTTTTGAGCAAAATAAATTTATAAACTCATTTGTTTAACAAAAAATACTTGAAGTTGGAGGGCACCTATAATACTTGCAGTTTAGGAAACTGAAATTATAGGACCACAAGTTGAGCTTAGAGGCAGCCTGCACAATTTATCAAGATCTTATCTCAAAATAAAATTTAAGAAAAGAGGCTACAGGTGCACCTGCAGAAAAAGCACTTGCTTAGCATCCATAAGGCCCTGAGTGCACTTCCTCAATACTGAAAAAAAAAGAAGGAAAAAAGGAAAAAAATGTATATTTTTATTACCCTATTATTTCATTTCACTCTTAAATGTGCCACAGTGTGGATAATAAATGTATGAACATTGTGACCTCAATATAGCAAAATGACATTTATCCTTATTTCTAATCAGTTAAATAGAAACATATATATCATAAAGTAGAATTCCAGAAATAGCAATTTGGTGAAAATGGATAATACAAAAACTCTGTGGAAAAAAACAAATCAATTACAGATTTTCTTCACTATAAGAGAGAAAGTAAAATTGTACAACTATGTTCTCCTAGTACATAAACATGATTGAATCTCAAAATATGATACTGAACACAATGAGTTATCCACAGAATAGCACATACAACATGCCAGATGCTGTGGCACATACCTGTAATCCCCGCCAATAAAAAACTAAAGTAGGAGGAGCATAAGTTTGAGAACAGCTTGTACTACAACATGTGACTTTGTCTCAAAAATAATATCATTCCTTTTATAGAAATTTAAAAAACAAAGTAGTATATTCTTCTTTAAGATTTCAATATTGTAGTTTCCTTCCTAAGGAAAGGAATGAGTTTAAGCAGAGCTCAATTGGGCAATTCTGGGATATTGTGTTTGTTTCATGTTTTGCCTGAGTAATGGGTATTTATAGGCTTATGTTATTATTGCTCTTTAATCTATATATTTATATTTACATATATGTGCTTAATGGCTGCTATTATTCAAAATAAGGGAATGGAAACAGCAATGAGGAAAAGCAAACATTTTGACAGTACTATCAACTTTATCCTACATTGTTTACCTCTATAATCCACATTGTTGTTGTTGTTTTTAGGTGCCATCGAGTCGGTCCGACTCATAGCGACCCTCATAGGGTTTTCAATGGCAGATTGTTTCGGGATTGCCTTGGGAGTGGGTTGCCACATCCTTCTCCCATGTAATCCACATTAGTAGCTCACAAATTTTACATTTACACTTTGGTTTGTTTTTCTCTTCCCCCCTTAGAATATAAGCTGTGGAAATTACAACTTTATTTTCTTTTTTGTTAATCGCTATGACTTTAGTGCCTAAAATTATCCTGGGTCCCTAGCATATGGTAAGTGCTCAGGAAATGTGGTGAATAAAATATAGACATTGACTATGAAAATAAGTGCAATATCATTACTAGTAGAGAAAAAAGTACTGGGTAGACAAGAAACTTTGATAACTTGTCCAGATATCCTAGCTATCAGATATGTTTATATTGTCATCATTTCTACACTTATGAAAATTTGTCAAAATATGTATATTTCAACAAAGTAAATTCACATAAAAGTTAGAATTTTATGAGATTACACTTTTAAAATAGCACTATTCATGAGGGCTCAATTAAAATTCAATTTAAAATATTATTCTGTGCAAAACAAGAAGTTATCATTCCCCAGGATCACACAAATGGGAGAAGGATGTCGCAATCCACTCCAGAAGTAATCCCTAAACAGTCAGTCATTGAAAACTCTATGAAAGTCACTATGAGTCAGACCCGACTAGACAGCACCTAACAACAACACAAAATTATAAGAAATATAACTTTTTAAAATCTTGTCATATGTTCTGTGAAAAACGGTGACTATGCTCTAATCTTCAAAGACTCAAAGATTGTAAAGTACATTCTCTGGATATCTGTTAATGTATTTCATTATACATTTCCATAATAACATTTGAGTTGGAGAACTCTAAAACACATAGATAAGAATGATACTTCTTATAATTTCTCCATTAATCTCTCGTTATTTTTAAAAGGGATAGCTTATAACAACCTTAATACATATCCATTTCTTGCTTTCTCTAGTGATGGAAAATAACATGAAGGCATCTCATATATTATTACATAATTGTTATTATATCTGAGGTTATTTGGGAAAGCATAATAGGAAAATTCTATTCAAGTACATTGTCTATTTGACAATTAAGACTGGTATGTCCAGTGTTTTCTTCTTCACATCAGTAAAAAAAATCTACATTCTGAGAATAATTATTGGAGGCATAATTCTTTTCGCAATACCAACCTAACTGAAAATTATAGTTAGATCCCTGAATGAGATAAAAGTTTATCAGGCTCCTCTTGTTGTTGTTAAGCTCCTTTTAGAACTCCAGAAAGAATAAAGTAATGAAGTCAAATCACAATAACATACACATAATTTACAGAATCCCCTCAAAAAAATCTTAAAATATTTAAAATACTTAATAAGTACGTGAAAAGCTCTGAGTTCGATTCTCACTTACTAGGGGAAAAAAGTCTCTCTTAGACTGACAATTTGCAATTTTATTTTTCTGTTGGAAATGTTATTTGCCTTACATTCTAAAATATAATCGAGTTTATGGTTTGCTTTTTTTTTATTGTCCAGAATGTCTATACTTAGGTTAATGCTTTCTAGGGATAACTTTCAATTTGATTTCCAACTCTATATCTGCTATGAATTGCACGTGGAATAAAATGCAAGCCTTAAAATTTTGGAAAAGACTGGACCAGATTTTTTATCAAGAGCCACAATAGTTGCATTAAAATTACTAATATTTTAATGCTATCAATAGGAACTAAACAATCTTCTGAATATTGTAATGCTCCATATTTTATGTCAATCTTTCTCATACTGAAAAACAGCAGTAAAGTTTATTTTTTTTTCATTTATCACCTAAGTAGAATGAGTCATGTTCAATTTCAGAATTTAATATAGGACTGGAATCTCTAAGACCTTCTTATTTACCCATCTACATTCCTAACACACTATTGCTTAGTAGAAATGGGATTTCAGATGTTCTGAAGTAATTCTTTAACAACTGTTTTAGTCAACAATATAAAAAAAGTATATGCATTCTTTAGATTGTAGGATTCTAAATAATAATAACTGATAAATGAAGTAATCTATGTTTATTATAGAATTGAGAACTGAAGTATTGAATTGATGTACACTTATAAGAGATTTTTTTATTAATGGTGTTTTGATTTTCTCTGATCTAAGGGTGTTTCAATTCAAGTTATTGTGTAAAATATGTATATCCCTGGATATCACTTTCAAATTTGAGAATTTGACACCCTCCACATGTGAGATATAGAAGTAAGTTTTAAAATTACTGATTCATTACTTTTGGACCTATCCTACCATGCCACTATTACGCCTGAAAATATATGTATTTATTTCTATCTGAAAAAAGGTAACAAAATTTTCTAAGAATATTATGTGTAATATTGAACATATATAGATTTTAACATAACTGGTAATTCAATTTTTCTACAGTAAAAAAAAATTTAACTTCTATTAAGAATATTGAAAATTTTAGCATGTTAATGATTTTTATACTTACCTTTATATATAATACCTAATGCCTATGTTAAGAGAATATTATTTCTATTTTTGGCATACCTTTAATTGTGTTTTGGAATCAAATATATTATTTTCTTCTGAAGAGAGTGATAGATCATCAACCAGAATTTTGATTTTAAAATTGCATACCCACAAATGCAAACCAAAATAATAACAAAACACTCCCCAACAAAAAGAACAAACTCTCCAACAAAAAGAACAAAAAGAACTTCAATAACAAAGGGAACAAAACACTCCCCAACTCTGTGCTATGCCCAGCACTATAATCAGTGCATCTCTGCTTTTCATAAGTTTTCAATGGCTGATTGTTTTGGAAGTGGGCTTCCAGGTCCGTCTCCCAAGCCTACAAGGTCTAGTCTTCCCAGGCGGCCTCTCATCTAAGGACTAAGCAGGACTGACTATGCTCAACTTCTGAGATAAGACAAAATGTTGTTGTTGTTAGGTGCTATTGAGTCAGCATCCGACTCACAGAGACCCTACATACAATAGGCAAAACACTTTGTCAGTGCTTCTCTACTATTCATATGGTTTTCAATGGCGGATTGATTTTTGGGAGCAGGTTGCTGGGTCCTTCTCCCAAGCCTACAGTATCTGGGGTTCCCAGGCAGTCTCCAATCCAAGTACTAACCAGCCCCGATCCTGCTTAGCTTCTTAGATCTGCCAGGATTGGGAGCCACAGGGCTACAGCTGCAGGCAATACAAAATAGGATGCTAAAATAGGTGATATGGTTGTAGACAGAAGCTGCAATTACAGAAATTTATTTCCTCACAGTTCTGGAGGGTAATAATCCAAGATCAAGTTTCCTGCAGAATTGGTTGTCTCTGATGTCTTTCTCCTTGGGTAACAGATGTGGGCCCTCTTGCTTTCTCTTCACATAGTTCTCTCTGCACATGTGTTTTTAGTGTCTCTGCATGTCTAAACATTGTTTTACGTAAGAATGCCAATCAGATTCACTAGAACTCACCCTAAAAACCTCATTTTAACTCAACTACACTAACAAATTTGGAAAACAACCACTTGGCCAACTGCCTGGAAGAAATCCATATTTGTTCCTATTCTCAAAAAAGGGGATCCAACTGAATGTGGAAACTATCAGACAATATCATTACTATCAGACACAAGCAAAATTTTACTAAAGATCATTCAAAGGCAACTGCAGCAGTATTTAGATAGGGAATTACTGGAAAATCAAGCAGGATTCAGAAGAGGGCTGGGAACCAGGGACACCATTGCTGATGTCAGGTGAATATTAGCCAAAAGAAGAGAATATATGAAAGATATCTATCTATGTTTTATTGGCTATGCAAAGGCATTTGACTGAGTGGATCATAATAAATTATGGATAACACTTTGGAAAATGGGAATACCAGAGCACCTAACTGTATTCATGAGAAGTCTGTACTTGAACCAGGAGGCAGTTGTTCGAATAGACAAGGAAACACTGAGTGGTTTAAAGATGAGAAAGGTGTGCATCAGGGCTGTATGTTTTTACCATATCTCTTCAATTTATATGCTGAGCAAATAATCTGAGAAGATGGACTTTATGAGGAAGAACACGGCATCAGGATTGGAGGAAGACTCATTAACAACCTACATTATGCAGATGACACAACTCTGCTTGATGAAAGTGAAGAGGATTTAAAACATTTACTGATGAAGATCAAAGATCATAGCTTCAATATGCCTTGTGATTAAATATCAACAAACCAAAAATCCTTACAACTGGGTCAGTATGCAACTTCACAATAAATGGAGAAAAGATTGAGGTTGACCATGATTTTGCTTTGCTTGGCTCTAAAATCAACATCCATGGAAGCAGCAGTCAAGAAATCAAAAGATGCATTGCTCTAGGAAAAGCTGTGACAAAAGATCTCTTTAGAGTATTGAAAAGTAAAGATGTCACATTGAAGATGAAGGTGTGTCTGACCCAGGCCATAGTATTTTCATTCGCATCGTGTGGTTGTGAAAGCTGGACATTGAACAAGGGAGACAGTAAAAGATTTGATGTTTTTAAATTATGGTGCTGGAGACGTCTATTGAATATACCATGGACTGCCAAAAAAACCAACAGATCTGTAGTAAAAGAAATGCAATCAGAGTGCTCCTTGGAAGCAAGAATGGCCAGACTGCATCTTACATATTTTGGACATGTAGTCTGGAGAGATCAATGCCTGGGGTAAGACATCATGTTTCGGAGAGTGGTCAACGAAAAAAAGGAAAACCCTCCACCAGATGGATTGACACAGTGTCCACAACAATGGGCTTAAATATAAATAAGATCTAAGATCATGTGCTTGGCACAGAATCTACAAGTGTTTTGATCTTCTATACATAGGGATGCTATGAGTTGGACTTGATTCAATGACACCTAACAACAACAACACTTTAAAGTGTTTCTCTGCTACTCACAGGGTTTTCAATGGTTAATTATTTTGGGAGTGGGTTAGCCATGTCTTTTCCCTAGTCTGTCTTAGTCTGGAAGTCTGGAATAAGGCAGATAGGAAAAGAATAGATGATTTTGAATTATGGTGCTGGAGATGAATATTGAATATAACATGGACTGTAAAAAGATCCAAAAGATCCATCCTAGAATAAGTGCAACCAGAGTGCTCCTTGGTAGCAAGGATGGCAAAATTGAGTCTTATGTATTTTGGACATGTAGTTAGGAGGGATTAATCCCTGGAGAAGGACACCATCTTTGGGAGAGTGGTAGGTCAACAACAACAACAACAACAACAACACAAAAGAAGATCTTCAATTAGATGGATAGACACTGTGACTGCAACAATGATCTTAAATATAAGAAAGATCATGTGCCTGGCACAGAATCAAGGATTGTTTTATTCTGTTGCAGATGCTCAGTATGAGTCAGACTCAGTTTGATGGCACCTAACAACAACAACAGCCTGCAGCCATAGCCCTGTGGCATTGGATCCCGTCAGATCTCGGAAGCTAAGCAGGGTCAGGCCTGGTTAGTACCTGGATGGGTGACTGCCTGGGAACACCAGGTGCTGTAGGCTTGGGAGAAGGACCTAGCAACCCCCTCCCAAAAATCAATCTGCCATTGAAAACCCTATGAACAGAAGAGAAGCACTGACAATAGTGTTTCCCCTGTTGTAAAGAGGGTCACTATGAGTCGGATACCAACTCGATGGCACCTAAAAACAACAACAACAACAACAACAACAACAACAACAACAAACCTCTTTAAAGGCCCTATCTCCAAATGCAGACACATTCTGAACTACTGAGTGTGAGGGTATGCACATTTGAATTTTGAGTAAGTTCAAATGTTGACACTCTAAGCCTCAGTACTTCCATTTAAATAATTAAAATTTTCTGGCTCTAAAATATAGGTAAATGAGCAGTACTCTCTGACACCTTCCCAATTCCTCCCATAAAATTCCCCAAACGATATTACCTTGATCATCATAATATAAAATGATGTTTTATAGGGTAACACAGGTGCTGAGGGGAAAGGCAAATTCGAGAGAAATTAACCCAGAGTCCTCATATCACTCATCTCCTGTGTTAGTCCTAGAACCCCTTGTCTCCAAACTTTGAGCTTAACAAATGCACTTCCATTTTAAATCTAATTATACTTTGATATATTACAACTTATATCCTAATATATATATAATTGAAATACTAATTTAACATGTATATGATATCACAATAATTGATATGTTGTTGTTGTTAGGGTGCCGTTGAGTCAGAGTCCAACTCATAGTGACCCTATGTACAACAGGTGAAACAATATTATTATTGCCTCTCTGCTGTTCATAGGGTTTTCAATGGTTAGTTGTTTTTTGGGAGTGGGTTGCTGGGTCCTTCTCCCAATCTTACAGCACATGGTGTTTCCCTACAGTCTCCTATCCAAATACTAACCAGGCCCCACCCTGCTTAGCTTCTGAGATCTGATCAGATCAGACACCACAGTGGTACAGCTGCAGCCTTAATCAATATAATTAACTCTAATTCAAGAGTTATTGCATTTATCAACATTTCTCTATACTCATCACTGTGTTCAACATTCAATAAATATTTATTGAACCAACTGAAATCTATATGTCTACTCTCATATCTATCAGTGACTGTCCACATGCACATATATACACACAATTTCACACCAAATTCCTTCTCCTGAATCTTTGGTCACTACGGAAAAGTCTTCAGTGATTCATTTTTCCCTATAACTGCCAGAAAGTTCCTCTTACTTTTCTTCTTCAAGTATCTCTAATTCTGTTCACATTTTGATGTTTTTTTCTCCTAATTGTTAGCACCTCAGTAATTATGAATAGTTATTCTATATTTTAGGAAATAGTACATAGTATTTGTGACTTTATTACATAAAGTATATGATCCAGTTGATAGGTTTGTAGTTTCTATACTTTTTCTTACTTTTTGTTAATTCCAAAGCTCAAGGCTGAAAAAAATTAAGTTCTGGATTCAGGAAGCACCACTAGTGCATTTATCTGTGTTCTGACACAGGCCCAGTTCATCTTCATTTAACTAAATTTGACTTGTTCAATAATTTTATGAGGTAAAATGTGATGTTCAGTTTGATATTAAGTTTTATATCATTCATCTCAGAGTTGGAGCTGTACTGATCCTTGCAATATGTAATGCACCATAACTTATTACAATAATCGATAATATGAAGATTCTCAATTTTTTAAAAAAAAGATATACTGAGATATGAGTAGTATAATGAAATGAATCTTATGACTGCTTACTTACTCCATTATTTAGGAAAAAATATTCTTTCAGTTTGATATATAGTTCATGCTTCTCTGATCCATTACTTTAAGAACATAAATTCCATCAGTATCTATAGAAGCTGTAAATTGATATATATTTCTGGTGAGACTATGACTGGCTGTCTTTTGATATTTCCTCTTGACAGATGTGGCTATGACTTTCTAAAGTTCTCTATAACCGAAGAGAATTAGAACTGAAACCATTCCTAGATACTTTAGATAAACAGGGATGATTATTCTCAGTCTTGCTTTGTCCTATCATTTTATAACTCCAACTTTTCTAACTCACTAGGAGGATCTGGGTGTTGGATTAAATGGAAATAAAGAATCTGTCAAGATGGCTCCATATAGGTCTTATCTATATTGCAAGTACAGTGAAATAAAGCTCTTAACATTAAAATCTTTCATGTGATGCCAATTTGCTATAATGCAACTGATAGACAGATTAACCATAATCCCTATCTTCTAGAATTATAAGAATCCAGCCAGGCAGGGTGGAGAATGCCTCTAATCTCAGTGATTTGAGAGGCAGAGGCAGGAGGACAGAAAGTTGGAAGCCTGAGGCAGCCTGTGTAATTTAGTGAGATCTTGTCTCAAGATTAAAAAATAGAAAAATGGTTTGCGGGTGCAGCCCACTGGTAGAGTATTTGCAAAGTATGTGCAAGGCACTGCATTCAACCCTCCATGTGTCAGAAAAAAAAGAATCCAAAATAACAATAACAAGAGAGATATTAAAACTGCATGAATAATGAAGCAATAAGGATCCATGGGAGTCGCTGGAAAAGAAAGAACATCCTTCTTCTAATTAGTCATTATGTTAACTGGGAAATATAAAAGTCAATGTGTAAAAATCATACCTTCAGAATACTTCTAATAATTTTTTAAAGTTCTTAAATGCTCCTCTGATAATTTTTCTCTACATAATTTTCTCTAGGATGATATCAGCTATTTCCAAAATATTATTATACATTTTTTAAAGAATTACTATATGTAAACAGATACCCACAGGACATGTCTGTAATCCCAGTAAATTGGGAGGCTGAGGCAGGAGGATTGCAAGTTTAAGGCCAGAAGCAGCCTGAACAAATGAATAAGACTCTTTCTCAAAATTTTAAAAAAAGGGACTATAGGTGTTTCTCAGAAATGGGACACTTGTGTAGCATGTACTAGGCCCTTGATTCAACCATCACCTCTAAAAACAAAAAAAGAAAGAAAGGAATATAGTATGCTTGCAAAAGTTAGGGAGAAGGACCTGGCAATCCACTCCTGAAACAATTGCCATTGAAAACCCTATGAATAGCAGAGAAGCACTGACAAAAGTGCCAGGCATGACACCATGTCAGAGAGTGTTTTGTTGCACAGGGTTTCTGTGAGTCAGATCCAACTTGAGGGCACCTAACAACAGCAACAACATGTTTTAAAATTGTATATTACATCATTGTGAACATAAATGTTCTTTATCATACTTATTTATATTCATATTATATAAAACTAAACAGGGAGTGTCTGCAGCCATACCACCCTAGCATCCGATATGGCCTGATCTGGGAAATTAAACAAGGTTGGCCTCGTTAGTCCTTGGATGGATGGCTGTCTGGGAATACCAAGTGTGGAAGGCTAGGAAGAAGGACCTGGCCATCTACTCCCCCAAAAATCAACCATTGAAAACCCTATGAATAGCAGAGAAGCATTGACATAGTGGCAGGCATGGCACAGTGTCAGAGAGCTTCTTGTTTTGTTGTACATAGGGTCCCTGTTAATTGGATCCAACTTGACTGCACCTAACAAGAAGAAGAAGCAGGGAGGTGAATTTTTCTCATCAATGAAGGCAAGTAAAAGCAGATTTTTTCCAATTTATCTCACCGCACTGAGTTTACAGAGAACATATGTATGATGTTTTCCATAGGAGATTTTATAAACTTTTACTTAGAATCTAAGAGTGATACTTAGTTGACAGACATGCTAAGTAGAAGGAAAAATATCCAGCTAAAACATGACAACTTTTACACAACTTATCTTTACATAATACATTTCCAAAAACAAAACATAAACATAAAAACAGAATCGAAGAAAGAAAAAAACAAAACACTGTTGGCTCTGAAATGTGGGTAAGTGACCAAAACCCTCGCATGGAACTGGGTCCATTAACTTTCAGAATCAGAAGTAAACAAATGCTGGATATTACTGTTAATGGGAGCCAGAGGATGATATATGGTATTGTTTAAATGAATGCTGGCATAAAAAAGATTTTGTGAAGTGACACAGTAATTTTATAAAATCACTAGGCAGTTGTGAATTATCTTGCATAGATCTTAAGACTATAAAAGGAATGTTCCGGAATTTAACTCAGGTTTTTCCTGTTATAATCAACAATTACCTTCCCTATCCAAAACTTGATGCCAGTTCTTAATCCATCACTTTCCAGTTTTTATCAGCATCTTAGGCTTCTTATCTCAAGTCTCAAATATCTAAATGCTTAGCCAATATTTCCATTTAGATAACAAATGTATTTCAAATGCAACATATCAGAAACCAAATACCTGCTCTCCTTCACACACATTTTTTCCTTCATGTTTCCCCAAGTTTAGTCAACAGTAGCTCCATCCTTTCAGTTACTCAAGCCTCAGTCATTCCTAACTCATTTCTTCCTCATACTCTTTGTTAAATCCATCAGAGAAGACCTCCTGAGAATACCATTTTTTTTCCAGTCCTAAGGAATTGAACCCAAGGCTTTGTGCATGCTGGGCAAGTGTTCTACCACTGACACAGACCCCCAGCTTCTTTTTTATTACTTGTTTTGGGACATAGTCTCTCAAAGTTATGCAAGCTGCCTCTGACCTGGAATATAGGATTCTCCTCCATCAGCCTTTCGAGTTGTTGGGATTACAGGCATGCACTACAATACTCTGCAAGAGAACACTCTTAAAATATATCTGGGATCTCATTTACCACAATCCCTAACATTATCTCACTGTACTAAAGTACTGCCAAATAACCTGCATTACTGTAATAATTTCCCTGCTTCTATGCCTACATTCCAAACTATTGTTCTCATCCCAGCAGCCAGGGCTATTCTTTTATACTTTTTGTTTTGAAACACCCCCATGGCTTTCTCTCTCTTTCACTACATGCCCAACTCACAGGATTGTATCAAAAGCTACAAAATCTGGACCTGTTACCTCTCTGATTTGTATAACTTCTCTTTCCATCACTCACCACATTCTAGCCACACTGCCTCCCTGCTTTCCCTTGAATATCTACATTATGGTTTGGACATGAAGTGTCCCCACAAAAGGTTTGTGTGTTGATGGCTTAGTCCCCAGCTGTGGTGCTATTGAGAGGTGTTTGTATCACGTGGGCTCTAACTCCATCAGTTGATCAATACAGTGGTCAATTCATAGCTGAACAGACTATGAGAAGATGGGTGGTAGGTGAAAGAAGTGGGTCACCTGGGGTACAGCCTTGAAAGGTATAGTTTGTCACCAGGCCCTTGCTCTCTTTCTCTGCTTTACTCCACCATACCCTTCCACCATGGTGTTTCTGCTTGCTATAGGCCTAAGAGCAATGGAGGCAGTCAACCAAGGAAACCCTGAAACCATGAGCCAAAAGAAATCTTCCTTCCTTCAAATTGCTTTTCTTGGGTATTTGTCACAGCAATGAAAAGCTGACTGATACAACATAAATAATTGTTGAGGTCATTGCACTGATTGTTCTTCCTACATAGGAATTTCCTCCATCAAGGCTCCCATGCCTTATACTTCACTTACATTCTTGAGGTTTTCGTTCATATACCATCTCTCCAATTGGGCTTCTTTGCCCACATTATATTAGGTAATGTTGCTATTTTGATTATTTCATATGGTCCTCTTACCATAATTTAGTGTAATCTATCATTCCTTTTCCTCCTAGCTGTTCCCTCCACGGAGTATGAGCTCTGTGAGTACAGGGACTCAGTACACTTTTGTTCATTCTTGTGCCCTCAGCACATAGAACATGGACCCCATAGCAGATGCTCAATAAAAATGAGTGAATCAATGAAGCTATGTTGCCAGATTTGAAATATTTTTGTTCAAGGAAATATTTTAATAGTAAGTCCAAAGTTACAGAATACGTAGAAGTATATATGAGGATTAACCCTGAGAAATCAAACAGAAGATTTTAATTTATTAAAATTCATTATCAGAGTTCTGTTTTACCTGTATGGTGCTTTGTTTCAAGTCACAGAACATTTTATCTCACACTTTATTAATTTTATACTATGATTGACTTATCACAACTATTGTAATATTTTTGGTTAATTTATTACAATATGGTTATATTTATATCTACAGCCCATGGTATATCTATCATGTATCAAGAACTGCATTGCACATTTCTTATGTATCACTTCAAAATCCTTTCATCCCAAATCCTTTCTCCAACCATAGCTATAGCGACCTGTTCAGGGAAGTTTTTGCATGTCTTGCCCTCAGGAAACGATGTACATTCAAGCACGTAAAATCTCCTGATATAAGAGTGTCAGCTCCCAGAGGACAACCCATGATTAGAAGGGAATTAGAACTGATGGATATGGGTTTCACTTTTTTGTTCCCTGGATAGTCATTTCTGAGATGTGTTTAATAAGGCTTTTCATAATGTACTGGTATAATCAAACACCAGTAACACAAAGCAGTGAAGAATTCAGAATTGCATTCTTCCTGGTTTCACATTCTTTGTCTGGATTTCTGCTTCCTGCCTAAAACACTTCATTTTAGTTTCTGCCTCAGAGAGATCCCAAATCTGGCACTATATTAAAGATTTTAAAACACCATTAGTTTATTCCTTTGGAAACTATTATTATGCATTAGGTTACAATCTCCTTTTTCAAAAGAAGAAAATGAGGCTCATCTAATTAACATAGTTCACAAAGATAAAAGAAAATTGAAGTCATTTTTGCCTGACTCTAAATCCATATTCTTTCTATCTAAACTAGTGCGCTAATAAGATTCCTGAACTCATGATACATCTTCAATTAAAAAGTAAAATGTAAAATTTATGTGGTATAGAGTTGATGATGCACAATAATTAATATTTCAAGACAATTCATCAGAAGTAACTTTAAAAGATAAGCGAGTGTCCCATAAATCATAAGGTACCACAGCAAAAATGTGAGGTTCCTCCCAAATTATTTTGTGAATGTGATATTTTCTTTTTGCTTTATCTTTCTTTGTCTTGTAAAATACCTCTGAGAGGCTTATCTTGATGGACTAGTTGAGCAAGCTTCCTCGTCCTTAGTTACAGTTAGGTGTAACTGGTGGGAGGCAACCAGTAGAACACAAGGAGGCCAGGCTATCTTTTGCCTACGTAGGTCCTTAAATGCCTGTAGGAAACATCACAATCCCTGTACATAGTTCTCTTTAACTTGTGGGAAACCTTGCTTATTCAGGTTCACTAGCCTTGGGGTACAGCACCTCTCTGATAGTTCCTTTAATTTTACCTATAACTTTATAATTAGCTGCTTTATTAAAACATTTCTTAATTACCCCATTTTTTGAGTGAGCCATCTGTTTCCTCCTGGGTTCTGGCTCAAACAGGAGACAAGAAAAATCATTAAAAATATAATATTCTTAAGAAAGAAGTTATTGAAAGTAATTAGGGACAGATTGTCCACTGGGAAAGGGGGGGAGGGATATGGTAATTATTAAGGGGAATTAGTAGTCATGTATTAAAGAGGAGGAAAGAAAATATATGTATCATTTATGGGCCAAAGAGGACCCTTACAGCTTAATGTTAGAAATAGATTTATAAACTAATTAGCTAACTAACTAGAAGCCTTTGTTATGAATACTTTGTAAAAGAAGTGCACAATGTAATTTTCAATAATGTTCATCATCACTTGATAAAATATTCACTTATAGTGGCTAATATACTTAACAAAATGTCAAACATAGCCTGTAGATGATATATCGATTATGTCTTTGATATAAACTGGCACAGGTATTAACAACAGAGATATCTACTGTGAATTTTATGATTTAGAATTTGAAATTATTTTTATAGAAAAAGCACTCTTCTTACTTCATATTAAGTTTGTGTTAAACAGATTTCATTCTATATATACTGTCCCATAAAATTGGAATTTAAAGTTAAATTTTATGGATATGAAGCCATGAAATCTAATCTTAATAAAGAAAATTTCTGAAACTGCTTCAGGACTAGAGATTTACGTAGCTGGAGAATAGAAGATTAATGGAGTAGAAAGTATCAAGTACAGCTTACTGCATTTCCTTCTCTTTTTAGACATGGAGTTCAGCCTCCTATTACGTGGCAATTTTGTGATCTCTTTTTACATTTCTCTTCTCGTATAACTTTCACTTTAAAAATCATAACTATTTCAGTCTTTTTCTGTAGCAATAAATAACTCTCTGAGCAACTTTTACAACTGGTGCATGTCTCAAAATATGAATCTTTCCTCTCAATTTATCTTAGAAAAATCCCTTAATCATCAGAGGATAAGAGTTGTGACTTTGGTACTTTAGAAAAGTATTTTTCATATTATTTTACTTCAGTGTGAGTCCAGCATAAAAACATACTTAGAACAGTGCACTAGATTGAATAAAACATCTACCACTCTTGTTATCAAAACCTCCTTAAAATTTTGTCATTGCTTTGGTTTGCATTATGATTATTTTCATGTTTTAGAAAGATGATTTAAATGTAAAATTTCCCATTTGACATTATAACTTTAAAATATTTCATCATTTAAAATAGAAACACACATAAAGAAAAGTACACAGATTTATGACAAAATGGATATTTATATTATTTCCCATGGACAGGAAATAAAGTATTGCTAGTACCTACCCACACACATACACCAAATCCTCATCCCTCCTTCTACTTGCTATCCTCTCTCCCTTCTTAAAATGTTAGTCATTTTGATCTCATTCCTCCCTTTTCTTTTAACTTTTACTCTCTGAATATTCATTGCTAACCCTTATGGTTAAGTTTTCCATTTTTATTTTTTGAGCAAATGTAGATAGAATCATATACCATATATTTTTAGTGCATGACTTTTTGTTCAATATTATTTTTAGAGTCAAGATTGTATCAACATAGATAAAACACACTGATTTCCATAACTGTATGGCATTTCAAGTTTGAATATATCTTCATATAGCCAATTTCATAAGTAATTGTTAGTATCCCTATGGCATTAATATGCATCACATATCTGAGCAGTCTCAAATCATTAATTGCCACTTTCTTAAAAGCAATGATGATACCATATATATCATGGATCTAGCACATAGTAAGTATGTTTCAAAAGTTTATTAAAGGACACAACAGATGATAAGAGACAGATAATTTCTGTGTAACTGCCAAAACTACTTCAACTTTTATTGTTTTCTGATAAATTAATATTTTCCCAATTTGTACTTATACCTTATCACATCAATCAGACTGTCATGTTATTGTTCACTAATCCAAATTTCATTGACTTCAATGTGTCTTTTTTGTAAACTTATATCACAAACTATTAACAGGCTTTCTTTATTTCCACTAATAGTTTTACTTTTTACAAAACCACTATTGTTTTCCTTTGTCCTGAATCATATCTTTCACCCTAAGGGAAAGCACGATATTTGTCCTGGAAGAATTAGAGAATACCAGAGGTAAATATTCTAAAGAAAATAGTAGTGTCTATACACACAATTATCATCAAATTTTGTAAGCTTTCCACTAAAACTGAACATCAAAAATAAATCTTTCCAATTTATATCGATAGAAAATGTGAATGAGAAATCAAGGAAGATTGCCTTTAGAGCTTAAGGTCAAGTGAAAAGTACCATTAAGAGAGTCCAGTCAACTGAAATGTCCTGGAGATCTGGAGATGAAAGTCATCATAGACTCCCTGTATGAGACAGAGCAAATAAATACTCTTATACAAAACCACACTGTCTTTCACAATCCTGTCTTAACTATAGAGTTCTGCAGTACTGCTGAGTTGAGAACTTTAATCCTTCTGTGGTCTCCACAGTAGTTTTCCATCTTCTGTAAGCAAGTCTAGATCCAATCAAATATTACTTAGCACTTTTCTAGTTTATAATCAGTCCTGCTTCAAACCATTTAAATTCTCAAGTCATTATCAGTGTGAGGTCCATTCACATTAGCAATTTCTTTAAATGTTCATTTATAAATAGTCACAGTAGTGTTATCTCTCATTTTTAAAAGGAAGTTTGTCATATATATTATTGTTTGCCTTTGTCATATAGAATATTAAAGAAAAGTTGAGCTAATAATTTACAGAATGGAGAATCAGTTTAAAGTTCATTCTTTCTCATTATGTTTCTTGTTCCTTATCTGCTTCTTTCTTTGTTCTTTAGAAGTAATTTCTTCTGTCAGTGCAGTGACAAAACACAACCATTGCCAGCTTCCTAAGTTTTAAATTTTATGACAGAGATTCTTACTTATTGACTCAATACTGTGTTTTTAAACTTCATTCATAATCAGATCATGATTTACAGATGATTACCCTGCTTAACAAAGACTGTATGTCCTAGCCTCCTGTTTAATAAATAGGAGCTAAAGAGATATAAACACAATGTTAGAGAAGAAAAGCTAAGCATCTGAAGACTTCTTTCATTCCTCTTTCCAACTAGCTGAAATGGAGATGTGATGGCTGATACACAAGCAGTCATACAGGGTGATGTAATCAGCAAGAATTTGGAAATTAGTGCTAAGGATGGCAGGGGAGAAAAAAGGAAGGAATTCAGATCCTTGGTTACTATAGAGGCATCAAGTCAGTAATGGAATACATACCTTTAAACTTCTTCAATCATGCAAGATAAACATAAGCATAAACATAAATTGACTCACTTAAGGCATCACTGTGAAGTTATTTTTATTAACAGTCAAAATTAACATTAACTTACATAGCATGCTATGTTAAATGCCCAAAGCTTGATCAATCTCTAAAGTTCTATAACCTACAAATAACTGATTTACAGAAATTAGATCTGTTTCCTACCATTTTCCTAGTCAATTGTAGATATATTAGCTCAGTTGGTTGAGTGCTTGCTCTTCATGTTCTGAGGGCCTAGGTTCGATCCCCAGCACTGCAAAATATGGGAGAATGACCTGGCAGCCCACTCCTGAAACAATCAGCCATTGAAAGCCCTATGAATAGCAGAGAAGCACTGACATAGTGCCAGGCATGGTGCAGTGTTGTGTAGTGTTTCATTCTGTAGTACATAGGGTCTCTATGAGTCCAATACAACTTGAAAACACCTAATAACAAATTTTACCAAATTATTTTTCCTATGAACATTATATGTATGGTTGTTGTTGTTGTTGTTGTTAGGTGCCGTCGAGTCAGTATCCGACTCATAGCGACCCTCATAGGGTTTTCAATGGCAGACTGTTTAGGGATTGCCTTGGGAGTGGATTGCCAGGTCCTTCTCCCATTTTTGCGGTGCTGGGAATTGAACTCGGGACCTCAGAGACTGCAGTGCAGTGCTCTACCAACTGAGCTAAATCCCAGCCCCTATATGTATAGAGATGGTAATAATTTTCAGAAAATTTGGGAAACAGGAAGGTGACACAAAAGGAGCCTAAGAGCTTTTTTTCAAACTCTTCTTTCTGTAAGAGACCTTTAACCTTCTAATATCTTCACTTGTTTTGTGAAATTTTTATATGTGTGTCATGGTTAATGTAAATAAATAACAACTATATGAGAAATATATACCTTTAAACTATAAAATGTATTATTAATGATTCAGATCAAGATGCTAAAAATGTAATTGTAAGTGCTCTCTAATCTTTTCTATGTACATTATAGGACAAACAATAGTAGATGATTTTATTTTCCCTAATAAATATGTTATATTGGATTTTAAACTAGTGCATAATATGAATTATTAATCCTTTTGAGAAATGACACAAACTTTATATTATAGTCTAGGTTGAAACACATGACTCATTAACTTTCCCTTATTAATTCATGCAATTGTCTTGACAAGGCACTTATTTTTGAATGCAACATGTGCATATTAATAAAACTTTTACTACCATCATTTTCTCATAAACGCAAAGAAAAAAGTATTTATTTGGCAGATGGTGCAATCATAACATTTCATTTGTTTATTCTATGCCAAAGTTTGTTTAAAGAAAATTATTAACTTTTTCATCACTTTGTGAATAAATTTAAATATCTTGGGGTATGAAATCCAAGCATATTTACCCAAAATGGTAGCTTAAGCTAATCTAAAAAAAAATTCAGAGTGCAGTTTTCATTTGCACATATTATGATAGGCAAAGAAATACTAAAATCAGTTCTTATGTGATCTGCTTTTTAAAAACATAGGGTTTAATTTTATAAAATATATTAGATATATGCATAGATTTTCCATTTCATTTTAAGATAAATAGAAAATCCATATTAACATATTGAGAAATTAAATGTCAGACAGTATGAAATGGGAAGAAATTCTCCAAATGAATATAAAAAAATGCTCACATGTTTCTGTATTAAGTATAAGCCACTCAGTCCTTGTATATAACAGCTTTTCATTAATAAATGGGAGTTAATTTCATTTAACTTTGCATGAATATTATAAAAACAAAAATGTACTAGTGGGCAATGCATGAAGGAAGTTTAAAAAATTACAAAGATGGAGATCATACAACACGTAGGAAGTAAAATTTATATGATTTAAACCTGTAAATTATTTGAAGTATTTTGCATGCAATTCAGAGAATCCAAAATAAGAGAGGTGAAATGCTACTAAAGTTTGAGGAAGATTTATTTTAAAACTTTTATATGTTATTTTACTTAGACCTACAGTATGGACTGCATGGAGTTCCTGTTTTATTTTTTGTTTTGTTTTGCTTTTTAATTTGGAAACCCTGAGTAGAATAGCTTTATAACACTCAAAAGTCATGAGAAAACTTTGTGAGTAAAAACAAATAGTTTACTATTTCACAATTACATTTTCTAGTATTTTCCATATTTTCATAGATTTTTGAATACATTACTAAAAACTTCAGATCAAAGATACCCAGGATTGAGAATCATATTAATATATCATTCTAATATAATGTTATAGAAAATAGGCACTACATCGATAGTCTATAGTATAGCATTTAGAAACACATTAAATAAGACACATTAAAAAATGGTAATTGAAGCATTCTCTTTCTTATTTATTTATAAATGTTAGTAGGGTACAGAGTAATGAGTCATTTGCTAAATCCATTATGTAACTATTGAATCATTTTTGCTTACATGTCCTTCATCTAACATAATTTACAGAAGAGTGTAAACCAAAAAAGAGAAGAATGGGAAGAGAAAAAGAGAAGAAAAAGAATTTCAATTAATATGCAATGGAAAATAAATACCACTGTGTGTCATATTCTCAATGATTTTCCCCTCCCCCTCCATTTTTTCCCTAGTGTTTATATAGTTGCATGCTGTATTTTGAGATTTTTCCTCTCCCTCTTTAACCCTCTACAGTATTTCTCCTCCCCTTCTCCACTTCCCTCCTGCCCACTTATCCCCTCTTCCCTTCTTTTCCCTTTGCTAGTATTTTCCCTTCTTAGATAAGTATGATTGTTCTTTTTTATATGTCTACATATGTGTAATTATTTTCTTCCTTTAAATTATATTTACCTCCCACATATGAGTGAGAACATATGATATTTCTCTTTTTGAGTCTGGGTTAATTTGCTTAAGATGATATTGTCCAGTTCTATCCATTTTGCTGCAAATGACATAATTTCATTCTTCTTTAATGTTGAGTAATATTCCATTGTGTATATAAACCAAAGTTTTTCAGTGTACTCCTCCATTGATGGACGTATTGGTTGATTTGATAACCTTGTGATTGTGAAGGGTGCTGCATTAAATGTGGAAATGCAGGTGTCTCTATGGTATGATGGGTTATCTTCCTTTGAGTATATTCCCAGGAGTGGTATAGCTGGATCCTATGGAAAGTCTATTCTTAGTTTTCTGTGGTACCTCTATATTGATTTCCAAGGTGGCTGAAGTAATTTACAGTCCCATCATCAGTGTAAAAGGGTTCCTTTTTCTCTGCATCCTCATCAGTATTTGTTACTACTTGTTTGGTTAATCTTGGCCTTTCCTACTGTAGTGAGATGAAATCTCAGTGTTGTTTTGATCTGCATTTTCCTAATGGCTAGGGATGTTGAGCATTTTTTCATGTGTTTATTGGGCCATTCCTATCTCTTCTTTTGAGAAATGTCCCGTTCCATTGCCCACTTATTTACTGGGCTATTTGTTACTTTAGTGTTTGGTTTCTTGAGTTCTTCATATATTGTAGAAATTAGTCATCTGTCAGGATGCAAAGATTTCCTCTCATTGTGTGGGTTCTTCCTTTACTTTGTTAATTGTTTCCTTTGCTTTACAGAAGCTTTTTAGTTTTAGGTAATCCCATTTGTTGATTCTTGGTGCCATTTCTTGGGCAATTGGGGTCATGTTAAGGAAATGCTTACCAATGCCCATGTGTTGGAGCATGTTCCCCAATTTTTCTTCTAGGAGTTCTATGGTTTCTGGTTTTATGTTGAGGTCTCTGATCCATTTTGAGTTAACTCCTGTACAAATTGGTAGATATAGGTCTCTTTTCTTTCTTTTGCAAATATATATCCAATTTTCCCAGTACCATTTGTTGAAGAGGGTATCTTTTCTCCAATAAACATTCTGAGCCCCTTTGTCAAAGATCAGGTGGCTGTAGTTATGTGGGTGTATCTCTAGGTCCCTCAATTATCTTCCTTTGATCTTCACGCCTACTTTTTTGCCAGTACCCAGCTGCTTTTGCCACTGTGCTTCTGTAATGTAATTTGATGCCATCAATAGTGATTCTTCCTGCACTGTTTTTACTGTTTAGGATTGTTTGGACTATATGCATATTGCTTTTTCTATTTTTGCAAAGTCTGTCATTAAAATTTTGATAGGGATTTTACTAAATCTCTAAATCACTTTTGATTCTCCCAATCCATGAGCAAGGGATGTCCTTCCATCTTCTAATATCTCCTGCTATTTCTTTCTTTAATGTTTTGGTGTTTTCCTTATAGAAGTCTTTAGGGTCTTTCATTAGATTGATTCCTAAATATTTAATGTTTTGTTGGGCCATTGTGAATAAGATTGTTTTCTTGATTTCTTTCTCTTCCTACTCACTACTGATGTGAAGGAAGGCTACTGATTTTTCAGCGTTAATTTTGTATCTTGCTACTTTGCTAAAGGAGCTAATTAGTGGAATTTTAGTGTCCTTTAGGTTGACAATCAGCCATCTACTAATAAGAATAATTGACTTCTTTCCCTACCTGTACTTCTTTAATTTCTTTCTCTTGTCAGATTTTTCTGGCTAGGACCTCAATCACAATATTGAATAGGAGAGGAGAGAATGGATATCCTTATCTTGTTCCTGATGCTCAAGGAAATGGTTTCAATTTTTTCCCATTTAATATGATGTTGGCTGTAGGTTTGTCATAGATGCCCTTTATGACATTCAGGTAAGTTCCTACTATGCCCAACTTCTTTAGGACTATTATCACAAAAGGATGTTGCACTTTGTCAAAAGCCTTCACAGCATTAATTGAGATGATTTTGTGATTTTTTTTTTTGTTTGCAAGTCTCTTGACATGTTGAATTACATTAATTGATTTTCAAATGTTGAATCATCCTTGCTTCTGTGGAATGAAGCATATTTGATAATGATCATGGTGTATGATCTTTTTTATGTGTTGCTGAATTCAGTTTGCCAGAATGTTATGGAGGATTTTTGCATCAAATTTCATCAGGGAAATTTGTTTACAGTTCTCTTTCTTTGTAGAGTCCTTATCTGGTTTTCATGTTACGGTGATATTGGCTTTGTAGAATGAATTTGGAAGTATATCTTCCTCTTCTATTATAAATATTTGAAATAATTTTAGAATAATATGTATTAATTCTTCTTTGAAAGTTTGATAGAATTCAGCTATGAACCCATCTGGAACTGGACTTTTCTTTGTTGGAAGGTTTTCTTAATTACTGTCTCTAAATTGGTGAATGTAATAGCCCTGCTTATTTGCTTATGTCCTCCAGGCTTGGTTTTAGTAATTCATATGTGTTAAGGAATATATTTATTTTTTCTGTATTTTTGTTCTGAGAAGGAGTACAATTTCTCAAAGTAATCTCTGATGATCTCCTATACTTTGTTTGTATCCATCACTATGTTCCTTCTGTCATCTTTGATTTTTTTTTTTATTTGGGCCTTTTCACTCTTTCTTTTGGTATATCTGCCTAAAAGAACATCAGTTTTACTGACCTGTTCAAAGAAGTAGTTCTTGATTTTGTTAACTCCTTATATTGGACATTTAGCTTCTAATTTGTTAATTTCTGCCTTGATCTTGATAGTTTTTTTCTTTCTACTTATGGATATGAACTTCCCTCTTAGAACTACCTCAAAGGTATCCTATATATTTTGGTAGGATGTGTTTTCATCATCATTTGATTGCAGGAACTTTTTTATTCTCTGTAATGATGATCCATTGATCACTCAGATATGTGTTATTTGTTCTCCATTTATTTGCAACATTTGTGAAATTTTTATTGCTTTTGAGTTCTAGTTTTATTCCATTGTAATCTGATAAGGTACAAGGGTGATTTCAATTTCATTTGTGTTTGTGGAGGACATTTTGTGGACTAAAATGTGGTTTATTTTAGAAAAAGCTCCACGTGGTGCTGAGAAGAATGTGTACTCTGCATCTGATTGATAGAACATTCTGTAGACATCTATTAGGTCCAGTTGGTCTGTGATGTTGTTTAAGTCCATCATTTTTCTGCTGAATTTTTGCTTTTATGACCTGTCTATTAAAGATGGTGGGGTATTAAAATCCCCCATAATTATTGTGTTTAAATCAATGTTTTTCTTTAACACCAACAAAGATTTTTCCACATGCTTGTTGTGTTGTTTTCCAACCTTTAATTTTCAGACTTTTATGATTTTTGTGGATGAGTCTCTTGAATCCAATATGTTGAAGGTTTTTATTTTTTAATCCAGTTGACTAGTCAATCCAGTTGACTAGATGAGTTGAGATCATTTATATTTAGGGTAATTATCAAGAGGAGCTTATTATTCTGCATCATTTTGGTATTTGTTTATATTTTTTGGTTCATATTTATCCTACTGTATTCATGAATTTACCTCTTATATCTTATTCATTCTTTTGATCTTGCATTTGGTCTTCTCTTATTTCTTCTGTATGTTGTATTTCATTATAGATCTTCTGCAATGCGGGCTTATAGGTCATGAATTGCTTAAATTTATCAATATCATGAAATATCCTGAAGTCTCCATCTATTTTAAAAGATATCATTGCTGCATAAAGTAATCTTGGTTGGTAGTTATTCTTTTCAGGACTTGAATGATGTCTCACCATTCTTTCCTTTGCCTAAAGTTGTTGAGAAGATGGTTTTTATTTTGATAGGTTTGCCTTTGTGAGTGAGTTAGCTTTTCTGTCTTGTAGCATTTAAAATATCTTCTTTGCTTTCTAGATTTAACATTCCATTTATAATGTGTCATGGAAAGAATCTGTACTCTTCTAGTCTATTTGAAGTTCTAGATAATTCCGTGGCATAGGTATATATTTCTTCCCTTAGGTTTTGGAAGTTTTCACCTATTATTTCATTGAAAAGATTTCCTGTCCCCCCAATGTTATTTTCTGCTCCTTTGTGAACTCCCTGAATTTGTAGCTTGTGTCTCTTCATTTTATCAATGACCTTTTGAAAGTATTGATCATAATGTCTCATATTTCTAACTTTCTTGGCATCTAAATAGAAAAGATATTCAACTTTTTCTTCAGCATCAGAAACTGTATTTTCAGTCTGGATACCAAAAGTTATATTGCAATTTTAAGGTGATTTATTTTGTTTTGTAATTCCAGCATTTCCATTTAACTCGTCTTCAGGATCTCAATTTCTTTGCAGAATTTTTCTTCTAAATTAGATAATTTTTTGCCCGCTGATTCAATTTCTCTCATCTGGCTTAGTTGTGGTGCCTTTGAGGTCTTTCTATATACTTACAAGAAGACTTCTGAGTTCTTTTTCTGGCATCTCTAAAATTTGGATTACTTTAAAATAATCTATTGAAAAGTTTTATTCCTTGGGGCTTCCTTTCCAATCTGATTTTTCATGTTTTATGTTGAGATTTTCCCATTACTTAATCTAGGCGCATAGTTTAGCAAATGCAAAGGTTGAAGAAGTCCCATTTCAGTTTTGATGAATAAGTTAGGGAAATATTGATTGAACAGTATAACCCAAACCAACTACTAGTTGGAGAGTGAAGTTGGGGTAAAAGTTTTCATCTAGAAGTAGGAAGAGAGGTAAGTGGTGTGGAAGAAAGTGAGTAAGAGTTTGTAGTAATTAACCAACTCATCAGCAGCCTACACAAAATATTAAAAATAACAATAAAATAATAACAAACACACACACACACACAAACAGAACCACTCAACACACACACAAAAAAAATATTCAACAAAATAAAATAGAATGAAATAAAATAAAATCCAGAACCATTCAGCTTGCACTTCAGACTCAGTGACAGTTCAGTTCCTTATGACTTCTGCCTTCACTCCAGATATTACCAAAAAGCTATTCCAAACCTCCCTTCTCCTCTGCAGCTCAGATCCTAAGGAGGACACATCACCTCCAGCTCCCTGTACTGGCTTGTGAGGTAATCCAGCTTTGGTCTTTCTGACCCACTAACAATATTCCCACAACCACCCCAGAGGTAACACCCTTGGTGGCCACTCTTTCCACAGCTATAATGCTAGGCTTGTTTTGTCTGCAGCCCTCACTGTGGGGCATTTGGGTTTCCTACAAAGCAGTGGACAAGACAGATCTCCTGTGGAACCCACTCTTTGCCTAGCAGAAGATGCACCTCTTGTAGGTTCCAAGTTGTTGGAATACTTGCAGTAACCCCCAACATCTCAGGGACACTGACAGCTCACATCCAGGATTGTTTAATTAAATATTCATGATTTGGAGCACACTCTATATCCACTAAGAGCAGGGAGCTTCTCAGAGTTCCATTACCCATAGACTCCTCCCTCTTCTCAGGTTCTGCAGCTAGGCTCAGAGATTGTTTACTTAAATGGGCAATGTCCCCTATTCCTTTTGGCCACAGGTCCTTAACTGTCCCTGGTGATTGGAAGGCACATGTGGGGGAAATGGCACCCCTTTTTCTCACTCTGCTCACTTTCACAGCACTCCTTCCACCTCACATTCTTTGGCTATGTGTTCCTGCAGCACCAATTCTAAGGTCATCTCAGGTTATTGCTGATCTGCTCTAATTTTGAGGGGTCCCTAATTACCTGTATGAGAGTCCATATTTCCCCACTGAGGCAGGCTCAGCCAGACCCCCAGTCTTGCTCCCTGCACCACTTGTTGCTGAGAGATCACTCAGGAGCCATTATCTTTAATACCTGTAGCTGCGTGGTCTGAGAAATAACTCCTGATAGTTTATGGTGAGGTCTTTATTTTGTGTGTGTCAGGCTCCCTGACACAACTTCTCTGTGCAGATAGAGGTTAACCCCACACTAGATTCTACAAGCCTGGTGTAAGCACCTCTTATGTGGCACCTCACTGGTTCCACTTCTCCATCCTTAAAGTTTGCTGTTTTTGGTCTGGAGTCATAGAACAATTCATTTTCCACTAACTTAAGACACTATCCAGAATCTCTGTTCTGTGCAGAGACCTTACAGGCTATTCCTAACTCCCTTTTCTCTTGTTAATGCCTGTCTGCTTTCAGTTCACCATCTGAATTGAACTCTGAAACATTTCCTTTTTAATGGACCTGATTATGCCTGAGTGTCTTTCTATAGTCAGTCAGATATGTAGATAGATAGATAGATAACTATCATCTGTCAAATGTTTTCATCCTCAATTTTAAGGAGATAATGTAATAAATTTACTGAGCTTGTCTTGTCTATTCCAAGTTTAACTTAAAAATCCCTATGTCTAAAAATTTTCTTAGTTTGCTTAGGACTACCATGGTTTTAAAACTAAAAATTAAAGCTCTCAGGAATAACATTGGTCTCAGCCAATCCATGATATTTGGTCAAACTACTTAGTTGACTGGTGAAAAAACCATAGGAGTTGAAGCAAAAAGAAAAGCCCATGGAAGAGGGACAAAAAAGAGTGCTATTATCAGACCTATAGCTGTTAATATGGGGCAGTTTGACTGGCAGGATCCCAATTAAGAGACTCAAGGACATTGAAAATCCTAAGACTCAGGGCTACTCACAACCAGAGATAACATCTCATATTTACCCATTCACTACCAGACTAATAAGAGTCAAATGTAAAGTAAAAATTAAACACACATATATTTACTATAATAAATATATATTATAGGAAATATATTATTTATTATATAAGTAATAAATATATATTGTACATATATTGCTGAATGAAGATAAAGAGAAGAATGAGGAAATTCCAGGAGTGCAGGAAAAGGGTAGAGTAAATAATTTATAAAAACCCTCTGGCCAATCAGTCCCCAGGCTAAGCACCAAGTAGTACTAGAAAAATTGTGTCCAGACAATGACGACACATAGAAAATCAAATCACAAATGCAGCTCTAATCCTGAATGAATTGACTCAAGTCCCAAAATAAAGGCCAGACTGAAGGAAAGGTTTAATTTCCAGCCACATAAATTATTTTTCTACCCAAGTTTTTGAGCTCCAATAAAAATTGATAATGTGTATAAATAAATAAGATTTAAAAACCAATATTGAGACAAAATTAACTAATAGTAGTACACCAAAATATGATATGGGGGCTGGGATTTAGCTCAGTTGGTAGAGCACTGTGCTGCAGCCTCTGAGGTCCCAAGTTCAATTCCCAGCACCGCAAAAATGGGAGAAGGACCTGGCAATCCACTCCCAAGGCAATCCTGAAACAGTCAGCCATTGAAAACCCTATGAGGGTCGCTATGAGTTGGATACCAACTCGACAGCAACTAACAACAACAAAATGTGATATGGTACTATCAGACAGAGAATTCAACAATGATCAGTAATTAAATGCTTTGGTAGAAAAATAGAAGAGCTAGCATTATCAGATGGATAAATTCAGAGAGAGAGAGAGAGGGAGGGAGATAGTCTGTAACAACCAAATATACATTTTAAAATAAATAGAAAAGAGGAGTTTGAAGTATCCTAACATATAACAATAAAATACTTGGAAGATGGAAATGGTAATTACATGATTTAATCATTACACATTGTAAACATTCATCAAATTATAATACTTTACTACATAAATAAGTACAAGTATCTTTGTCCCTTTCACTACTGGTTCTATTTGTAATTTCTAAAAGCTTTCAGAATTCCCATTTCAGATGACAGTAATTTGCTCATCTCAAAAGGTGTACATTTTTTCTTGTGTGTCAATTTTTGAAATTTGAACTCCTTGTCTTCTTATCCTTTCTCACATTATTTTTTTTCTATTTGTCTTTCCTGTTGGCTCTGCATTGGTAATACTTCTGCTTCCATTGCTTCTTAACTTAGACATAATTTTATCACTAGAACCACTGAAGAAATATCTTTTTCTTTTATTTTTCTGATATTTCTTCAAATTTGGAGGCATCCTAAGGTCATATTATTTTCTTGCTGTTTATGCCACACTTTTGGAACAGCAGAGCATATGCAACTAAAAGCTAAAACTATTATCTTATAAACTCCCGAATAAATGAATCTCTCGATCATTTCTGCAGCTTTTTTTTAAACCTGAGATTATATATGTATGTATGTATATATAAATACATTCTCCATTAAATATCCATTTAATTATCTTCACCATGCTAGGATCTTTCTGTAATGTAAAGACATTGTTGTTTGTTTGTTGTTAGGTGCCGTCGAGTCGGTATCCGACTCATAGCGACCCTCTGTACAACAGGGGAAACACTATTGTTAGTGCTTAAAAAGATAAACACATTAGCTGTCTTTTAAAGTTGATGTAATCTAAAAATGTCTGAAATATGCTTCTATCTCCTCATCCAAGCTCATTGATAAGCATATTAGGGTGACAAGCAGAGTTTTAATCTATTCTACCAAAGCCTCCTAATGTGATTATCTTGGTTTATTTATATATCTAATTCACTAGAAGTAGAAAATACTGTTCTCTTCTTCTCTCTGCAAAAAGATATACTGGGTTAGAAGGGTGAATAATAACAAGATTTACCTCTAATACAATTATCTGCATCTCTCTTCAGAAAGACTATCCTGCTAATAAGAAACATTTTGTAAAAACTTGATGAAATACAGATATATCATGTCTATATTATGCTATTGCTCTACCATTCTTGTTTCATCGAGAAACAGGGGTTAGAGAACTGTTTCTAATTATTCTCTAATTGTCTCCTCAGGTTTATTCCCAACTCTTCCCCATTTTTTACCTGTTCCTCAGGAGGAAAACTAGATGAACTGCATCACCTTTCAACTGGATATCCATACGTAGAAGAATGAAAGTTGACCTGTATCTCTCAAATTGTGCAAAAATCAACTCAAAATGAATCAGAGATCTCAACATAAAACTAGAAACTTTCAAACTACTAGGAGCAACTATTGGGAACACACTCCGACAAATAAGCATAAGCAAATACTTTCTTAACAAGACTCTAATAGGCCAGGAAACTGTACCAAGAATCAATAAATAGGACTACATAAAATAAAAAAGCTATTGCACAGTAAAGGAAATAATAGAGTAAAGGGAGAGCCCATAGTATGGGAGAAAATCTTTGCATCCTGCCTATCTGATAGACAGGACTGGGGTTTAGCTCAGTTGGTAGAGTACTGTTCTCTGAGGCCCTGAGTTTGATCGCCAGAAGAGCAAAAATGGGAGAAGGAAGTGGCGATCCACTCTTGAAGCAATCCTGAAACAATCAGCCACTGAAAACCCTGTGAGGGTTGCTATGAGTCGGAAACAACTCAACAGCACCTAACAACAACAAATATCTGACAGCGGATTAATAACTAGGATATACAAAGAACTCAAGAAACTAAGTAACAAAGTAATAACACAATAAATAAATGGATAATGGAACTGAACAGTGCTCAAAAAAAGAACTACAAATGGCCAATAAACACATAAAAAATGTTCAATATCCCTAATTATTAGGGAAATGCAAAACAAAGCTACACTGAGATTCCACCTCACCCCAGTTAGAATGGCTAACATTAACAAATCAAACAACAAATGGTAAGGAGGATGCAGAGAAAAAGGAATCCTTTTACACTAGTGAGAATGCAAATTAGTGCAGCCCTTATGGAAATCAGTTTGATGGTTCCTCAGAAAACTAAAAATAGAACTACCATTTGATCCAGCTATACCACTTTTGCAATATACTCAAAGAAAGATAAGTCATCATACCCCATGGACACCTGCTCTTCCATATTTATTGCAACACTCTTCACAATTGCAAGGGTATGGAATCAGCCCAGATATCCATCAACAGATGATTGAATTTTAAATGTGATCATTCATATATATATATATATATATATATATATATATATATATATATAT
>VMDO01008242.1:14637-28812 GCA_007922755.1 Pedetes capensis | reverse complement strand
AACTCTACTGCAAAGAGAAAATATATATGATATCTATTTACACTTCTATCAATAAGCAAATGTATATATTTAAGATTTGAAAATACAAATGGATACAACATGAGGGATGAGGGACTACTGAGAGGGCATGGGCAATTGGAAAGGTGGGAGGGGGAGAGAGAAAAACATAGCAGGGAAGAGGGAGAAAATAAGGGCAAAATACAGGTTGTAGCTCTGAAAATCCCATAACAAATCTAATTAAACAGTATATGATTTTAAGAAATCATAGTGTACCTCATAAATTTCTACAAGTATTAATATATACTAATCAAGAACTTTTGTGTATTGTTTAAAGAGATGAAAATGTTAAAAACCCAATTTTAATAATTGCACACTCTATATACCACTGTGTAACCTATAAATAAGTACAGATGAGTTTTTTAAAAGCTAGATTAAATTGTTCTTGGGAGAATGACAAGAGGTAATTTATGAGGATTGGGGTACAAATTCAGAATTAAGCAGAAAGTTCGACTTGATGATTGTTCAAGTTTCATAAAAATCTCCTGAATGACAGAGATGCTTCACCATTTGCAATAGGACTGACCTTGTGTCTGAAAGCAAAGTGTTTCAGTAATGAAAGGATAAGGACAGAAACAAGAAGCAAAAGATATGATTACAAAGCCACTTAAAGGTAATGACTTTCATGATTTCAAACATCCAATTATTTTCAAATATGTTTCCATTTCAATATTTCCTTCATTTTAGCATACTAGGATGAGCCGTAATTTATTTAACTTATGAATTGTGTCATGCTTTTAATATAGATATTAGCAGTAACTCTACTTAATTTTCAGGAAATGAAACTCACATTTGAAATGGACAACAAAACATCCCATTAGCACTTGGCTAATGACCATTCTAGGCAAGCCTAAAATCCTAACATTTCTGATTCCCAAACCAACTTTCTCTTCTTCATTTTTTCACCCCACAATTTTCGGTATGGTCTTTTACTAAAAAAAATAATAAATAAATAAAATAAAAATAAAAATCTACCCTTCTAAGATTGGGTCATAAACTTTAAAACCTTTGGACACAAAACTAGGAGCAAATGTCTTTCAAGAAAAATCCAATCTGGCCTATGATTTATTAATATGTAATGTAATAATCACACCCTTTATAAAAATTGATATTTATAGTTCCTCAGGAATCTATTTTAATAAGAAACTCTACACACTGCATAATAATTTGTTGAACTCTCCTCAGGGACTTATAAGTCTTTTTTTACTTTACTATACTCTGCCTTCCAGCTATCTTATGAACTTCACAAATGAGAATGAAAATGCCATTTCCTTCCTTTGTACCCTGCCAAATGTGTTTATCACAGTATAATTCACACAGGGTGTAACCAATTTATTTTCCTAACTGACTTGAAAGATGATATCACTATACAATAAAACTTTCCTTTCTTTAGAGCAATTAAAGCAAAAGAATGCCTAAAACCTGTCATGAAGTCTTCAACTAAGAACTGTTTAGTAATGACTATTAGTAATAGAAATTGTTAGATGCAGAGAATATTAATGAAGGCAAAGCATATTTTGACTAATCTATTTTCTGAAATGTTCTTGGTAATAAGTGTTAGAATGCAGTCAAAGTCATTTTCCTTATTTGAAATGTAAAGTTAATTCTAATGCTTATAAAAGAAAGCTTTGTGGTCTGCCAGGAATTTTAATTTCTAAATTGACAACTTTTTAGCACTTTTACCTGATAACAGATGTTGTAGTGCATACTCCAGTCTTCTGCGAGTTGCTTTCTCTTCCAAAGTCAAAAATGAAATATAAGTAAAAGTAATGTGAAAAATATAATGCAAGTTTGAACTTTAGTCAAATTTCAGTGTTATCAAATCATGTTAAATTGACATGTTGATGACAGGGTTACACTTTTTCAGGTGTAAAGGTGATAGAGTTCTGTACAAAAGCACAGAAATGGGAACAGAAGAGAAACAGAATTCAATTTAATTGAATAACTGATGAAAATAATCAAGTATCGTACTCCAGTTTTCAACACTTGTAACAGAAATGGGCTGAGTGCAATGGTGCATATGTGTAATCTCAGGTACTAGGGAAGTTGAAGCAAGAGAAGTTTGAGCCAGAGGCCCCCTACATAACTTACAGAGACCTTGTCTAAAAGTAAAAATGGGGTGGGGGTTCAACTTAGTGGTAGAGCACATGCAAAGTATTCCCTAGGTTCAGCCCCACTCCCCGTATTAAAAATAAAAAAGGTACAAATGTTTTTTTTTATCTCTAAAAAGACTTCAGCAAAATAGAAGATGGAAATGATGGAAATGGAATGCAAAATACAGTTTGTACGTGCATTTATGTTTCTAAGAATTAAGTCACTAAAATTTGCCTTACTAACAAAACCAAGCAACATACAATGGAACAAAGACCAAAGGTAGAGGAAGCAAGAACAAAAATACCTCAAATTCATTTGATCTACTCCATTATATTCAGTTAGGTTTATGTTCATTAAAACTTTGTCCCATTTTGAGGACACAAACATGGGGGGGGGGAAGAATGAGCAGATTTTATCCTAAGGAAGAAACACTTTAAAATTACCTGTGGTATATGATATAGAAACTAGCACCCAAAAGAGAAATACCAGAAAACAGACCCAATGATCAGGTATGGTGGCTCTATCACATTACCTGATATTTTTGGATGATGTAACACCCCTAGTTGCTTTGTTCAAAGCAGAAGAAACCCCAGAAGAAAAGGACAAGGAAACTCATAAGTTACAATCATTGTCTTTGGGCCTCACAAGTTCTAGGCAGACACTCTACCACTGAACTATATCCCTGCTAAAAATATCTTATTTTTGTTGGTGCATTCCTGTATATTTAAAAAGAATTCATACCCATTATAACTATATTATGGGAATCATTTACGGTCATGTTTTAAAATCTTTCACTCAAAAGTTATTCTACGTCCTTTTGTCAGGTGCTAGAGTTGATAAATATCTTGGGACATTTTTGCTTAAATTTTTAAATTGTGTCATTTTGAATCATACAAGTAATAATGCTTCAGTATCTCTTCCAGAGAAGGCAACTTTGTGGTAGGAATCCTCAGGGAAAATCTTCATGCCATTCCAAAAAACTGTATCAGACTCAATGTGAAGGTACCTAATAACAATTACTATTACAGCAGGCAAGAATAGGAATAATGTCTTAATCTCAGTACCTAAATTGGGTTTCTTCAAGACTATTCCTAGTAAATATATAGTTTCTCACAGATTCCAGCCTCAGGAAGTAGCCTCTCTCAAAATACATTAAAAATATATATTCCAAACCACCAGGGAATGACAGAAATCCACTGGACATATCTAGAGATATTCCAACTCCCTGCATTCATACATTTTTTTTTTGTTTCTTTATTTCTGGTTGTGACAATTTCCTGCAATCTTAACCATGTGTTTTTAAATGCCAAGATAAAATTCTATGTTTATATCATTTCTGTTTTTTTTTTTAACTTTTTAATGTCTTCTCAAATAAAATCTACAACTTTGTGGGGGAAAGTACATATTTTAACTAATTTATCTGAATAAAATATGATTCCAAAAAATAAAATATATACTTGCATCTTTTTCAAATAATATGACCAAAAGACAGAGTGTATATTTTGGCATCATTTTGTGCTATTCACTGTGGAACTGATATTGTTTGATAACTCTCAGAAAACATCCCACATTTGAATTGATTAGTTCTAGCCACTCATCCATTTATTTACTTACATCTATCTGGCATCATCACAAACTCCTAATTTTGTAGACTAATTAATTCATACTACTAATTCAATCTGATTATGCACTTCCAATGAGCAAATGAGAATATTTATCATTATTAATTTTAATGAATGAGATTTACTTTCATTTGTTGTAAATGAAAACATGTCTCCTGATATGAAACAGTTTTCTACAATGATGCTTCTATATAAAATTCTAATAAAAATAACCATATCACTGAACAGAAGATTTCTCCCAAACATATGAATCTCGGTAACAAATATTTTTAAGTCTTTGTTGCTCCATCTTTTACTGATGGTCAGGATCTTGATATTTAAAAGTTTGTTATATTTTGTTCTTCTCAGTAATATAAAAGCCTATTATTAAATTCTGATCCAATCAAAAAGTTGTTATTGATGTTGTTGTTGCTGTTAGGTGTTGTCAAGTAGAGTCTGACTCATGAACAAAACACTCCTCAACATTGTGCCAGGCACACAATCTTTTTTATATTTAAAATCATTGTTGCAGCCATTGTGTCAATCCATCTAGTTGAGGATCTTCCTTCTTTTCACTGACCCACCACTCTCCCAAACATAATGTCCTTCTCTAGCAATCGGTATCTCCTGACAACATGTCCAAAATATGTAAGACACAGTCTAGCCATCGTTGCTTCCTAGGAGCACTCTGGTTGCACTCCTTCTAGGATGGATCTGTTGGTTCTTTTGGCAGTCCATGGTATATTCAATATTCACCTCCAGCATCATAATTCAAAAGCATCAACTTTTCTCCTGTCTCCCTTATTTACTGTCCAGCTTTCATAAGCATAAGATGCAACTAAAAATATCATGGCATGAACCAGATGCACTTTCATCTTCACTGTGACATCTATAATTTTCAAAACATTAAAGGGATCTTTTATAACAGCTTTTCTCAATACAATGCATCTTTTCATTTCTCAAATTCTGGTTCCATAGGTGTTGGTTCTAGAACAAAGTGAAACAAAATCTTGGAAAGCATTAGTCTTTTCTCCATTTATCATGAAGTTGCTTACTGACCCAGTAAGGATTTTTGTTTTCTTGATATTGATGTTTGATCTGTATTCATGGCTGTTATTTGATTCATCAGCAGTTGTTTCAAATTCACTTCACTTTCAGGAAAGCAAAATTGTGTCATCTGCATAATGCAAGTTGTTAATGAGTTTTCCTCCAATTCTGATGCTATATTCCTTTCATAAAGTCCAACATCTCAGATTATTTTCTCAGCATAGAGATTGAAGAGGTACTTTGAAAGGATACAGCCCTGTCGTATGTTTTCTGTGACTTTAAATCAAGCAATGTTACCTAGTTCTGTATGAACAACTGCCTCCTGTCCCATGTATAGATTCCTCATGAGTGAAATTAAGTTGTCTGGTATTCCCATTCTTCACAATGTTATCCATAATTTGTTATGATCCACACAGTAAAACCTAATCAAATTAGTTTTATTCATCTTAAGTGTCCATATGTCCTTTGGAAATAACATATGCTTGACATTCCATAGGGGTTTAGCTCGTTTGTTATTGTGCAGCTCTGTGCTTTCTGAGGCCCTGGGTTCAATCCACAGCACTACAAAAATGGGAGGAGGATATGGCAACCTATGCCCAAAGGTACTCCCCCCAAAAATCAGCCATTAAAAACTCTATGACTAGCAGAGAAGCACTGACATAGTGCTGAGCATGGCACAGTATTTGGGAGTGTTTCATTCTCTTGCATATCTGGTCACTATGAGTTGGACTTGACCCAAGGGCAACTAACAACAACAACATTCCACAGGATAATTGGCTCTGTATATTCTGTCTTTTCTAGTCCAGAATTCACCAAAATTTTAAATGAATTAATGGTAGAATTAAAATGCAGAACAGAAAAAATATACATTTAATTATACCATGAAGTATGTGAGCTAAGATTAAAATATTAATTTCCCTTATATTTATAAAATATATATTGGTTCAGTAGTCTCTTTTTTTGAAACACTTTTTCCTGTCATTATTATAAAGTATCACTATCAATATCATGATGAAAGAATTGAATAATGGTCACTTAGTTGATCATGGATTTGACAATATAAACTGTTTTTCAATACAATCTGAGGCTTATCAGGCTCATCTCTGTCTTATTTGGATATTGCTTTAAAATACAGTGTATTTGTTTCTGTCTTGCAGGGTATCACCCATATTTGTGCTAGATTATTTTTCTTTAAGTAGAAAAAATAGTATGACCTGAGTACTTTAGTACATGCTGGTAATAACATCTACTTGGGAGGCTGATGCAGGAAGATTACAAGTTTGAGTGCAAAGGCAGCCTACACAACTTAGTAAGACTGTGTTTCAAAACTAACTAACTAACTAACTAACTAAATAAATAAATAAATAAAGTATGCTCTTAATAAATTTTAGGATCAGTAATATAAAATACTATTGGATTATAATTAATACAGTCTCAAATATTGGCTCATTTTATATGTCCATCACCATACAAATTTATGGTCATCTATATCTGACCCATTTAAATGTCTTCTGCTGTGAAGGAATAATGAAAAATTACATAAATTTTAAATTACCAAATTTGGAATTGAGTAAATTACCGAGAGAAACCAAACTGAGATCTATCACCCCTTTCCCTTGGTTCTTAGAACATTTATGATGCCCAAGATCAGCAAGAAGTCTACAAGGGGAAGAAAATTCTATACCCAAACTCACACTAGGTTACTAAATCAACATTGAGCTATACTGTTTGGGGTTTGGCATGTGACTAAGGAAAATAAAATATAGCCTAATATGGTTTTCCTATCATGTGGATTTACTTTCCATAAAACAGAAATGTTTGTGAACTTTATGAAGCCAAATAGTGAAATCTTTGGTTCACAGTAATATATATATATATATATATATATATATATATATATATATATATATATATATATATTACTGTCATCATTATAATGTCATCATTATAATGTCATATAATGTCATCATTATAAACTTCAGGTATTTTTGCATTTACATATTCACATATCCATATAACTGGTTTTCAGAAATAGAACTATGACACTGCTAAATATCAAAGACAGCTTAACCAATTTATTTTACGTTTCTGTTAATTATTTAATATTTTTCTTCACTTTATTTAGAAAGGGACATGTTAAACTAATTTTCTGATTAAAAATATAAGCACAGAAAATATCCCTCGATCTATCTGCTCTCTCAAGTATAAAAATTCTGCATTATTATATTTCAGATTTTTTAAACCATGTTCCAAGTAGAAACAGTTTGGATTTTTTGTTTCCAGGAAACATATTGAATATCACTTGTTTAGCACTCAAATAAGTGACTCATGCATGATGACACTATTTCTACACATAACTAGAGAAACAATTAGATGGCTTGTTATAAGCAAATATATGATTCAGCTCATCATCCAAATGTCAGAAAAGTTTTATAAAACTCATGGTCATTTTTTGTTGGTTTTCATAAAGAAAGGGGGGAGAGAGAGAGAGAGAGAGAGAGAGAGAGAGGAGAAAGGAGAGAACAATCCTAAATCAAATTTATTCTTAGGTCTTACTGAATTTGCCCTATCCTTGAATGGGAGTCTATTTCAAGTATGTGTGTAGTTTAATCTTTTTTCTTCCAGCTTTCTTGTCTAGAATGCTGATAAGTTTTATGAGTTGCTCTATCTTGGATTTGATACCAAACTCTTGGCCTATGGTTGGTCCCCTTGACCACTAATCACTCCCTTCATGCTTACTTCTCTTGTTGTAGGTGAGCTCCCTAAATGAAAGTTTATATATCTCACTTTCCTAATCACATATACTTCTGTCTGGTCAGTTCTCTAGTTGAGAACATTGTTTACTCCATCTTTCAAGAGTGAATGATGTTGATATCATCTATCTTAGTGGAAGAATTTTGTTTATTTTTTGCAGTACTGGAGGATTGACTCAGGGACACATGCATGCTAGGCAAGGGTTCCACCACTGAGTTACACTCCCAGCCTTTTTTTATTTTTAGTTTGGGACAAGGTCTTGCTGAGTTGCACAAGTTGCCTCTGGCCTTGAATGTGCAATCCTTCTGCCTCAGCCTTTGTGTAGTTGGGATTTCAGGCATGTGCCACAGTGCCTGGTGGAATCTGTTTTTTCCCAGAAAACAAGAAAAACTGCTTATATGGAAGAAGGAAATTAGCCAGGCATTTGGCACGTGCCTGTAATGCCAGAGACTCAGGAGGTGGAGACAGGAGTTCAAGACCAGAGGCAGTCTGCATAATTTAGTGAAACCCTATCTCAAAAAGTAAAACAAAAAAATGGGCTGGGGGTGCAGCTCAGTGGCACAGCACTTGCAAGGCATGCAAGCACAAGGGCCTGGGTTCAACTTCCAGTGCCGCAAAAAAAAAAAAAAAAAAAAGAAAAGAAAAGAAAAAAGAAAAAAGAAAAAAGAGAAAGAAAGAAAGAAAAGAAAACTAATGAAACTATGAATAAGTAGAAACATATCCTTTGCTTATAAATTGGAAAAATTATTAAAATGTTTATGATAGTCGATGTTATTTACAGATATAGCACATAAAATTTCCATTTTGTCTTACAGAAATAGCAAAAAACAAAAAACAAAAAAAATCACAAAATTCACATAAATCTACGAAAGACTAGTAGCCAAAGAAATCTTTAGATATAAAGAGGTTTCACACCACATGATTTTTTGTGTGTATGTGTGGTACTTGGGGTTTGAACCCAGGGCCTTATACATTTGCAAGTGTTCCACAATTGGGCTGCACCACCAGCCCATTTTATATTATGTTTTGAGTCAGTGTCTCACTGAACTGCATAGACTGCCTCTGGCCTCAAACTCAAAATCATCCTGTCTCTGCCTCTTTAGACGCTTGGATTACAGGTGTGCACCACCTCAACCAGCTTCATGTCACTTGATTTCAAAATATACTAAAAAGATGTAGTGATCAATGCCATAGTGTTAGAGAAGAGTAGTGAGTTAAAAACAGGTGCATAGGCCAATAGAATATAATAAAATCCTAAAAATAACTCCATGAACTTATACTCAACTGCATTTTTACAAAGATATCAAGAACACACATTGAGGAAAGGACAATCTCTTCCACAAACGGTGTTGGAGAAATGGATATTCATGTGCAGAGCAATGAAAAGAGAATACTACCTGTATCTCATACAATATACAAAAATCAACTGAAAATTTCTTGAAGATTAAGCAGAAAACCTGAAACTATAAAATTACTAGGGTAAAAACTTCATGACATTGCTGTGGAAAATCATTTTAAAATGACCCCAAAAGTACAAGCAACAAAATAAAAGATAACTAGTATTGCATAAACTTAAAAAGCTTCCATATAGATAAGGGAACAATCAACAGAATGAAGACCCCACATAGAGAGTGGGAGAAAATATTTGCAAAATATTCATTAGTATTCAAAATACACAGGGAATTCAAACAATTCAATAGCAAGAAAATGGGAAAAGAAACTAAAAAGACATTTTTCTAAAGAAGATATGGAAATAGCCTGTAGCTGTAAGAAAAAAAAAAAAACACCATACTACTAATCATTAGGGAAATTAATGCCTGTGGAAACATACTAGACAAGAGGACAACCTAAGCAGAACAGAAGAGCCCAGAATAACTATGAAATATCACTAGACACCTGTTAGAATGGCTGTTATATAAAAGATGAATAATAAATGTTGGTGAGAATATAAAGAAAAGAAAACCCTTAAACATTATTGATGGGAAGGTAAATTAGTAAAGGCATTATGAAAAACAGTATGGAGCTTCCTCAAACAGTTAAAATATAGGCCTACCTTATGATCCAACAATCTCACCATTAGGTGTATTGACAAAGAAAATGAAATCAGTATGTTTAATAGGTAACTTCATTTCCATGCTCATTGCAGCACTATTCACAATAGCTATTATATGGAATCAATTTAAATGACCATCAACCAATGAATGGATAAAGAAAATGTGGTATACATACATAGTGAAATACCATACATCTCTAAAAAAGAAAGAAATTCTGTCATTTATGACAGCATGGATGAACATAGAGGATAATATATTAAGTGAAATTAGTCAAAAACTGACGACAAATACCACATAATCTCACATATGAAATCTAAAAATGTTGACTTTATAGAAACAGAAAGTAAAAGGGTGGTTGCCAGGGAGTTGAGGAAATATTGGTCAAGAGACACAAAATTTCAGTTATACAAGAGGAATAAGTTCAAGTGATCTGCTGTACAACATGATGGCTGTAGATTTTTGTTTTCGTTTTGTCTTCAGTACTTGGGGGTTGAACCCAGGGGCTCACACATATTTTGCAAGTACCCTACCACTTGTCTGGAGTCATAGCCCATTTTTTATTTTTATTTTTTGAGATTTGGTGTCACTAAGTTATGCAGGCTGTCTCTGTCCTTGAATTTGAAATCTTCCTGCCTTAGCCTCCTGACTTGCTGAGATTACAGGCATGTACCAGTGTGTGGAGTTTATGGCTTTTGTTATTAACAATCAACTATGTACTTGGAAATTGCTAAGAGAATAGATTTTTAATGTTCTTACCACAAATAGATGATAAATTTGTGAGATAATATATGTTAATTAGCTTGATTTAACAATTCTAAAATGCATATACATTTCTAAATATTATGTCTTATACCACAAATGTGCAAATTTTTTAAAAAATTAGAAATGACTTTTAAAGAGAAAAAATAAAAATTAATTTAAAGATGAGGCAACTTAAGATCTATCTTATCAAAATTTAAGTACATAAGAGAGTACTACTAACTATTATCACCATATGGTAATCAATTCATACTGTATATATTTATTAAATCATCCCATTGTATATCTGAAATACACATAATTTTTACTTATTATATCCCAATAAACCTGGAAAAAATAACAATGTGTTATAGGATCAACACAGTATAGTTGCAGTTTGGATTATTAACAATAATGGCATCTTACATTATCTAACTGTTGGGATTCCCAGGGAAATAGAGAGTATCCCAAACATAGCCAGTCCCAGGAGCTCATCTAACCCACTTGGAATCCTATGGGGCAAGATAACAACAGGTCACCTTTGCTATACATCCAGGTATCTCACTCTTCCCTGCTCCCATCTAGTGGGCCAAGATGGCACCCAAGGTATGGTAGCATCTAAAGGCCCCTGTGCCCGATTGGTCATTTCTGATCTGACCCTGTTCCCCTGATTGGCTGGCTATCAGGCCATATATACTCTGGAGCTCAGAGTTCAGCAGCCATTCTGAACAGCCATTCTGAATATTCTGAAGAAGATAAGTTCACTGGGTTCTTGTGGTTCCTTAGGAGCCCAACACCCATTTACTTGTCTGCCTAGCCTAGCCTTCAGCGTTCCTCTGACCTGCCTTTATCATACTTCAACATACCTGCCACATCTATCTGACCCCGACCTCTATAATGCCAGGTATTCTACACGGACCAACAGCTTTATGAGGCAAAACTCAGGGAGTCAAGCATAGGGGCCCGAAGTGGCAAAACTTGTGACCTGGAAGAGCAAGACTCCCAGGAACCTCTGCCAGTGGCAGAGACAGCAGCTGAGCACTTCCCTTCTCCAACTCCCCTATCCCCTCTCCCTAATGCTCCATTCCTTTCCCCTCATTCATGAATAAACCCCTGTCCTTCTATTCTGTGTGAGAAGCTCTATTCTCCGGCCACATACTCGCCACCGGGTGCAGTGTTGGGGCATCCACCTCTTGCTTCCTCCACCCACAACACACAGGGGGAAAAACCCCAGGAAGAACCCGACATCTAACAATTTCTAAATTTATGGAAACATCTCTGGAGTCTTAGAATCCTTGATTCTAGTTTGTCCTCTATGTAATAAAAACTGTACAATAGTTGTTGTCAGGTGCCATCAAGTCATGTCCAACTCATAGCAACCCTCATATGGTTTTCAACAGCTGGCCTCGGGAATGGATTGCCACATCCTTCTCCTATTTTTGCAATGCTGGGAATCGAACTCAGGACCTCAGAGCGACACTCTACCTGAGTAAATCCCTAACTGAGCTAAATCCCAGCACTGTATAATAGTAAGCAAGAGAAACTAGCCTGGAAAATGGTGGACACATTAATCTACCTACATCCTAAAATCATTGTAAGGGTTAATTAAGAATAATCTTCATATCAGATAAATGCTGTCTAACCACTTTCCTATATACTTTTATTTCTCAATAAGTAAGGAATTCAGGCTCGAAGAGTTTGAATAATTCAATGGAAGTATTGAATCAGAATAAGACCGAGGATTTCTGACTTTTACTTCACTTTGGACTTGTGCCAAGGTAGGATCTTTAACCCAAGATCACACACTGCCATTAGGCTATGGTATTTGATAGCACTCATGATAATAGCTAAAAATTCACTACCATGTTTAGAAATTTGCTGTGGAGGTATAAAGGTATTTTAACCTCTTATTTCCTCATGTGCAGGTATACATATTTATTGAGAAGATAAGGGTTTTTAAAAATATCCTTAAGTAATAAAAATATTTTAATTCATTCTGAGTTCTCATCTACAGAAAGATTCTAAGGCACTGACATCAGTTTAGCAGTGGCTTTTCTCACTGGGGTGGCAGGTAGCCTTTTAAATATCATCTTTTAAAGGTGACTTCAATGAAGGAAAGGTGCCATTTGCCCTACCACATTAAGCACCTCAGTCATTTTCCTCTTCATATGGCAAACCCCGACCCAGATGCGAAGCTGTGAACCTCCGTTCCTCACAGCAGCAGCTGGCACCCTGGCAGTCTCATTAAGCAGCTTTGTGGGCCCCTTTCGGATCATCTGTGGGTCTCACCCATCATTATGCAGCAATAGCTGGTCTGGGCTCCTGTGCCCTTCTGCTTAACGTGTCCTCTTGACTAATATGTTTCCACAGATTTTGTTAATTTTAGTAATTTATTAACTAGTCAATTATCTTTTGATTCGTGAACAAGTGAAGGAGCATCCACAGTAAAATAAGACCTATAATTAATTTCCATCTTAATTCATTGTGAAGTAAGAGTGTTTCTAAAATTCTCAATATGCAAAAGGTATTCTCTTACCACTAGCCCCTAAACTGTAAAGGAATGTAATTATATGTTGGGGTATAATGATGAGATCAATTCTTTCCTAAAGAAACATAATCCATAACCACAGGAAAAGAGAAACTGCCATATTTATCTGCTGGCATTATCCTTTCTATTAAATCAATTACTAGAGTGCCTGTGAATTCATGAAAAACAGATATACCAATCAATACATTATTTTATCCATCTGGCTCTGAACAACAGACTAAATGAACTGACAAATGTACCCTTCCAATGGCTAAAAATGCATATTGAAAACAAAACCAAACAAAAATTGAGTAATAGGTCATTTCATTTGTGTAACAAAGGAGTTACTGAAATATTCTAGCTAGAATATTCTATTTGAATAGCTCATTTATAAAATATAAACCAACTTTTTTGTTCTTCATTTCTTCCTGCATCTCAGTATATCCTTCAGTATATCCCTCAGTATATCCTACAGTATATGTGTCTTTATGTCACAAGCACATGCTATAAATTTCTTTAGTGATATTCTATTTGTGGCATACTATTTCAAACTGAAAATAGTTTTGTTTAACACTCATTTCTGAAGTTATTTCAAAGGGGGTAAAATTCTTGATGTTTTGTTATATTCTTTCCATACACTGATAACATAGCATCTCACTGTTTTCTGCCCTCCATTGTTGATGTTGAAAGGCATGTTATTGCTCTATCTTTTGTTCCTTTGAAGCAAAAACCTGATAAGACACCAATAAATATAATTCACCAAAATATATTTTTGTCTGGAATTTACTCCTGGAGCAGTCTAAGAATGGTATGCTAACAGATTAGTTTATACCATACCATATAGGAAGAAAAAAAAATATTTGAAGCAACAGATTTAGAAAATTGCATATCTTTTACTTGGAAAGCTTAATGTTCTTTCCATGATGTTTTTCAGCTACTTGACTATACTGGTCAAGTAAAATATGAACTAATATGACAGCTATTATTTTTTACACTAAAATAATTTATTTCTAGCATGGAGTATTTTTATAAAATTAATAGCTTACTCACATAAATGTGAAATGATAGCGATCATTTGGTTAAAAAAGCAGCAATGTCATAGAGTAAGCTTTCATTTTCCCATATTTAAGTCCAAGATTTCCCCTCTTTTCATCCTCATTTAAGAATTCATTTTACAGCTGGGCGAAGTGGCGCACGCCTGTAATCCCAGTGGCTTGGGAGGTGGAGGTAGAAGGATCGAAAGTTCAAAACCAGAGGCAGTCTGCAGAACTTAGCAAGACCCTGTCTCAAAAAGGTAAAAAAA
>VMDO01008242.1:0-14537 GCA_007922755.1 Pedetes capensis | reverse complement strand
ATAACTTGCTTTACTTACCAGCTCACTTCTATCAGGAATATTTTCCACAGGATAAATAAAGCACACTAATATAAATGTACAAAATATGTTTGAAAATAATATATGCACAGGCTACTAGGATATATTTCCAAATTTAATAATGTTCAATAATATTAATCCAAAATAAGTTGTCAAGTCATTGATAAGACATGAGTTTAGACACACCACACAGATTGGTAGGACTGATATTTTCTGATTCACAGAGAATTCTCTACCAAACCCAGGCGCTTTGGTGCATGCCTGTAATCCCAGCAACTCAAGGGGTGGAGATAAGAAGATTGCAAACTAGAGGCCAGAGGCACTCTACACAACTTAGTAAGAGTCTTCTCCAAAATAATACAAAATAACCATGGGCCAGGGGTGCAGCTAATTAGAATAGCAATTGCCTAGCATGTGCAAAGTCATATACCACAAAAAGAAAAAAAATATTGTCTACGCAATGCAATTTTAGGCAGCAGTTATTTTAATGAGACTCAATGTAAATGTTTATTAATATGCCCAATAGTGATATGTTATTAAGAAAAAAGGAAAAATATACTTTATCCTACATACCTGATAAACATTTCTTAGTTCGTCCTACTAAATTCAGTTGAAAACCTGGACATGATTTTACTCAATGCAACCTAAGTTTATACAGAATTTCTAAATCAAAACCTCCAGAGAACTACACACACAAAAAAGTTCTAAATCAAAAGTTCCAGAGAACTACACAGCAAGTTACACTGATTTTCCAGGCACTGCATGTGAAAATATTATGGAAAAGTGATGTCAAGTAGATTTTGTTTATCCTTCCTACTCTAAAACACTATTGTTAACAACAGTTTTATTTTGGCAAAGAATATAAGGTAAAATAGCAGCAAGCTAGTCCTTTTAAGCCTGCAGCTGTAGCCCTGTGGCATCGGATCCCGTCAGATCTTGGAAGCTAAACAGGGTCGGGCCTGGTTAGTACCTGGATGGGAGACCGCCTGGGAACACCAGAAGCTGTAGGCTTGGGAGAAGGACCTGGCAACCCCCTCCCAAAAATCAATCTGCCATTGAAAACCCTATGAACAGCGGAGAAGCACTGGCAACCGTGTTTCCCCTGTTGTACGGAGGGTATCTATGAGTTGGATACCGACTCGACGGCACCTAACAACAACAACAAGTCCTTTTAAAGACCATCAGTTAATTTTTTATATGCTATGAAATGGGTGATTTATCATTCAAATTTCCTGACCCAATTCATATATACAATTATACTTTAACAGTAGTGACTGTTACTTTTGTTCTTTGATTTCCTTGATACTTTTCAAGAACTGCAAATCAATGCAATAACCATTTTCTGTTTTCTTTTTCTTTTTTTGTTCCTTTTTTTTTTTTTCAGTACTGGGGGTTGAACCCCGGGCCTTATGCTTGCATGCTCTGCAAGTGCTGGACCACTGAGTTGCACCCTCAGCCCACTTTTTTACTTTTTGAGACAGGGTCTCCCTACATTACGCAGACTGCCTCTGGTCTCGAACATGTGATCCTCCTGCCTCCACCTCCCCAGCCGCTGGGATTATAGGCATGTGCCACGGCACCTGGCACGCAATAACCATTTTCTACAAGTGATTGTGTTAACTCTTAATGCCCAAAGCACCATAGGTGATTGCCTTAAACCAATGATAATAATTTCACTCATTTCATCAAACTTCAATTTGGGAACGTTTATGTTAAATTATTGCAATGAGAATTAAGTCTGGGTCTCTGAGTATACTACTAAAAATAAGACAGGGAAGAAAAAGGAAGAGAGAAGGAGGGAGAGAGGAAACTGTCTATTTCCTTTGGTTATTGTATAGTCAATAGATGGCTACAGTCATCCGGACCCCAAAATGATTTTAAAAACAAAATCAAAGCTTCAGAGATAGCAAAGCATAAAGATCTGAAAAATATGAGTTGTTGATTTTGTATTTAAACCACATCTTAGAGCTACTGGAGCCTATGATTTTTAAAAAGGAGAATATAAACCTTATTGTTTCAATCACTTTAAGTTGGATTTTCTACCAATTGTAATGAAATATATGTGAATTCACTCACCTTACTGAATAAATGAGGAAGCAGTGGACAATAAGGAATAAGGAACTTAAGTAAACCTCTTAAGTTGTTGTTGTTATTAGGTGCCATCAAGTCGGTATCCGACTCATAGCGACCCTCATAGGGTTTTCAATGGCTGACTGTTTTTCGGGATTGCCTTGGGAGTGGATTGCCAGGTTCTTCTCCCATTTTTTGCGGTGCTGGGAATTGAACTTGGGACCTCAGAGACTGCAGCACAGCGCTCTACCAACTGAGCTAAATCCCAGCCCAAAAACTGAAGATCATATCCAGAACATGTATCTAAGTTTGCCTACATCTAAAGCCTAGCCACATTCTGTTACACAATGGGTGGTGGCTAACCCAGGGCCATAGTGGAAGTTATTTAGGCACTTTGAAAACTTCAATAATCTTCCTCCATTTCCCCTATCCTCCATATAATCCCTTTTACCTTACTAGAAAATTTTATTCCAGGAAAATAGGCGTACAATTAAGGTATATCATTTCAGACAATTTAAAAGCAGATGATAAAATTGGAATTTTAACTTATATGGAATGAATCTTAATGCAAATGAAGTATGACACATTGAATCTGGAATTCAATCCTAACTACCACAAAAGAGAAAAGGTTTTCTTATGCAAACTTTTGGTTTGTTGTAAGAATATGTTGTTGTTGTTGTCATCATTGGTATTGTTAGGTACCATCAAGTCAGGTCTAACTCATAGTGACTCTGTACAACAGAAGGAAACATTCACCAAAACTGTGCCATGCTCTGCACCTGTCAGTGTTCCTCTGCTCTTCATAGCGTTTCTTGTGGCTGATTGTTTCAGGAATGGGCTGCCAGGTCCTTCTCCCATTTTCTGTGGTGGTGGTGATTGAACCCAGGACCTCAGAGAGAACAGAGCAGCATTCTACCGACTTGAACTAAACCACAGCCTCTTTAAGAATATACAATGCCTTAAATAGTAAACAATGTTTACTATTAAATCATTAGCTTTAAATGTTATAAAATATTAATTGGCTTCTTTTAGTATACATTTTCTTGGAGTGTTGTTTTGAAAGAGACAGAAAACTCACACTGCTTCTAGAGATTCACAAATGTTCAACGAAGCATCTGTTATAAAATTTTAAAACCTGCTCCAAGGCAAAACTACCATCTCTTCAGAACACTATTTCTATTATTTTCCTTCTCTTCATTCTCAAATAAAGTCTTTGTATGTTTCAAGTCAGAGGCTTTTACAGATAATCAATTTTGTAAGGTGGGTTTTTTTTTTTTTTTTTGTCTTGTTTCTGTTTAACAACTTGGAGGTAATACATAAGGGATAGCAACAAAATAAGCATTTTCACTAAATTAGCACTATAATTTTTGTTGTTGCACTTTAAGAAACTCCCTTCAATGTATTCCAAAAATGTACTTTGAGATTTAAATGTTACTAAGAAAATTTGGGGGTCAGAAGTCAATTATTTTAATAACATATTTACTGACTCAGTCTAGTTTTCTTTTCTCTTTGCGAATATTTTATTGTTTCTTATCAAAAGTTTGACCTACAAATATAAATATTCATTCTATTCTCTTAAATGAGCAGAGTAGAAACTTTTTTTTGTGTGTGGTACTGGGGATTGAACCCAGGGCCTTGCACTTGCATGCTCTGCAAGTGCTGGACCACTGAGCTGCACCCCAGGCCATTTTTTTACTTTTTGAGACAAGGTCTTGCTAAATTACACAGATTGTCTCTGGTCTTGAACTTGCGATCCTCCTACCTCCACCTGCCAAGCCGCTAGGATTATAGCCATGTGCCATGCACCATGCGCCATGGCTGAGAGAGGAAACTTTCTGGAAAAAAATTGGTAGAGAAGTTTGCCTGAAAGTAACCTTGCTTGAAAGTAAGAAAAGTAGTCTTGAGACTATGGTCTGGGGCCTTTTAGTTGTGCCATTTTGTTTTTTCTGAAGTCACTATGAATGAACCTTATATTTAGGCTATCTCTCCTGCTCTGTTAGCAAGTGTTAATCATTTAGAAAAAGTTCTCTCCTAGAAGAAGATGGGACTCATTTTTTTTGTTGCCACTGTGAGATAGGGGTCATAAATATTCCTTCAACCTTTTCCTGATATTTATTTCTCTGTTCTTTAAATGGCAAGAATGTCAATCTTTCTTGAAGAAGTAGAAAGATGATTAGTTAGTACATTTTAAATTCCATGAAAACATAATTCAATGAACATTTTTAAATATTGTAAGAATTTTCTCATTGTCTCTGACTATAGTTGACTGAATAATGGCCTTCGTAGAACATCAGCTCCTAATTACTAGAACCTGTAAATATTACCATAGTTGTCATTAAGGGTTTCTGAGATTAGGAGACTATTTTAGATTATCAGCGTGCAGATTGATGATAAGCAAATCATCACAGAAGGAGGAAGAAGGAGATCCCATGCAGAAAGAAAGAAAGAAAGAAAGAAAAAGAAAGAAAGAAAGAAAGAAAGAAAGAAAGAAAGAAAGAAAGAAAGAAAGAGAGGGGGGGGCTGAGGGAGGGAGGGAGGGAGGGAAAGAAAGAAAGAAAGAGAAAGAAAAGAAAAGAAAAGAAAGAAAGAGAGAGAGAGTGAGAGAGAGAGAGAGAAAGCAGGCAGGCAGGCAGGCAATGTAACCTCAGAGGAAGAGATTGGAATGATACAAGTACAAATCCAGCAATGTGGGATGGGACAAGATGGCACTCTCCACTAGAGCCTCCACAGGAAGACCACCCTGGGGACAGGGTGATAATGGCCTAGTGATATTGATTTTGGCTTCTGACCTCCAGAGCTGCGAGAGAACATATTTCTGTGGGTTTAAACCACCATATGTATGGTAATTTGTTACACAGAATTTAATACAATGATATAGTTATCCCATTTTTTTAAGTGTTTGAGTTGAGCTCAGAGCCTCACACATAGTAGGCAAGTTCTCTACCATTGAGTGCCACTCCAGCCTCCTCTTTCTTTCTTCCTTTCTTTTTTTTTTTATGTTTTGAAACAGGGTCTAAGTTGTACTGGCTATCCTTGCTCTGGAACCTGAGATCCTCCTGCCTCAGCCTCCAAAATAGCTGGGATTACATGCATGTGCCACAGTGCCCCATTGCCCCTACTTTTGAAAGAAGGCAGCTCTCTGTGCAAATTATTCTTGAGATAGCCTAATTTGGAAATAATAGAAGCTGTTCATATAGGGTAGTGATTGGTAGTCTATCCCTATTCCTTTTTTTTTTTTTTTTTTTTTTCAGCCTTGGAATATAAGATTTTACTTTTATAATCAGAAACGAAACAAAAAAAACCCCTCGAGGTTTACAGATTGTTCATGACTCCAGTCCTCCCCCTAATTAGGCATGGGTTAATGGGGTCTTTTCATCAGTTGGGAGGGGGCACAGGATGAGGAAACAGGGCCTTGATTTTTGTCTATCCCTATTCCATGTGCTAAAGTACTTCGGGTAACTCACATACTTTACAAATGAAGTTATGTTTTTCTTTTTAGTGGTACTGAGGCAACTTAACCCAGGGCCTTGTGCATACTTTGCAGGTACTGTAATTTTTTATCTTGAGACAGGATCTTCCTAAATTACACAGGCTCCTTCTGCTCTGGAATTTACCAGCCTCCTGCCTCCACCTCCTGAGTCATTGTGATTATGGTCGTGCACCACCACACATTACCCATAAGCTATGAATTTGATCCTGTATAATCACCTTACTTTTCATGTGCAATCTAGGTAAACATATTCTATTAGTGATCACAAGATTATTTTTTATGTTGTAAATTTTGTTTTCACACAAACTCATTTCCCATACAGGGCACAGGCTTTATATCAGAAGCTTATAAATATGTCAATACTATCTTTATAGAAATAGTTTTATACTGATAATAACTTAATTATTCCAAGCCTTTGTTTCAATTTTGATTGATGACTATGGTAGAAGCTCCCTCAATTTAGGAGAAGTGAGTCTGCTGGTCCTCATAAAGCTAAACCCTCATTCATGTTGAAAAGAAAGTTTTATCTGTCTAAAGACAGAGGTTAGGCTGAGATTTGTGGCTTGAAAGATGCTTTCTTAGTTCCAATTGTAAATTATTTCAAAAAATGTTCATTTTAGTGAATTCAGAATTATCCTCACATTATATCAAAATATTCTATGAATTGCATAAATTTTAAAGTCATAGATTTTTTGATAAAATAAGCACTTCAGACAGTTTGACCTTCAAAGGACAATCTCCTTAAAAAGAGCTGAGACCAAAGTTCAATGCACAGTGATTTATATTTGCTGGATGATTAATAGGAAATAATTCCATAAAAAACAAAATGGAATGAAGTGTTTTTCATATAGCAGATAGTACAACTACATTTTTGCATACAAATACTTCAGAAAATAAATGATAAGGTTTCTACTTAAGTAAAAGGAATGCTGACAAACAACTATCAGGTGTTGCCAGACAGCATGTGAAAACTACACATCTGGAAATTCCAAGTAAACACAAATTATTTTATACAAAGTTTCTTTATTCTAGTCATTCAATCACATTGAGACCTTTGTAAAACAATCAAAACTTAAAATTTTTGTGTGCTTTTTTCTTTTCCTATATAATTCTTGAGGATAAATGAATTCATCATACATACAAATTTACATAAAATCAAATCACATTTTCAGCTGATATAATTAACATAGTTAGATGCTAGTTTACTCACTAAGGCTTGAAAGTTTTATTATCAAAGATTCTCAAACTGGAAATCCCATGTTTTATGCAACGATCACTAGCCTAGGAACAGAAACTTGTGTATGTATTCAATACAAATCGCTCTTGTTAAGTCTAACAAAAATGGGAGTTATGGGATGCTGTCAGGATCTTGTGCTAGAAGCTTAACAAGTATGGCTATAAATTCTAGACGATCTAATTCTGTTTGACACTAAGAAAAAATGTAGACTCATTTACGTATTCTTTATTGGCTTATTCAGATGTCTTGCCAAAAGAATACTCTTAGAAAAAGAGAGAAATTTAAATTCTATCACATTAGTACTAGATATTCTAATAGCATGAATTCATATCAAGCATGTAATGATTTATTAAACGGAGAGTTTCCAAATACATGATGACATTTTACTTCAAGTATAATGTATGACCGCTAATGCCATTTTTGTAAGCCCTGTGAGTTCACAGTCCATAAATTTAGATAACGAGCATTATGTATTTTCTACTTTATATCAGCTATTTTCTGAGCTTTTTGGATCTTACTAAAAGATGGGGTTATATATTCATAACTTATAAGTTATAAACAAGTGTTAACTTACTTAAATTATGGCAATGAGACTGGGCTATTTATTTATTTATTATTTATTGCAGTACCGGGTAGTTAAACCAAGGGCTTTGCACATACTTTGCAAGTGCTCTACCACTGGGCTGCACGCTAGCTCATTTTTCATTTTTTTACTTTATTTTGAGACAGGGTCTTGCTAAATTACACAGGCTGCCTCTGGCTTCGAAGTCATGGTCCTCCTGCCCCAGCCTCCTGAGTCTCTGAGAGTAGAAGCACCCACCACTGTGCCTGGTTAAACAAAAATTTTTCAGCTGTGATTACTCAAAAGGTCTTAAGTATCTGAATAAAAATGTATTTTGAGTGTTCAAGTACTACTCAGGAGAAATTTTGGATATAAACCTCACACAGAAGAAGGAAACTATAAACAGCTCATTTCATGGTAGACACTGAGATATACTATGACATTGGGAGAAGGATGTGGCAGTCCACTCCCAAAAATAATTCTGAAACAGTAAATCATGAAAAACCTATGAGGGTTGCTATGAGTCAGACCTGACTCAATGGCAATATTTGACAATATTGTCCTTACACAATAACAACTATGATATAGCAAGAGAATACCTTATTTTTTTAAGTAAAAAATGAGCTTGAACTTCTGAAATACTTTAGAAGAAAAGAATGAAGAAAATAACAACATTTTGTTCAATACTCTAGACACACTGACTTGGTTTTATGTCCTTAGACAAATTCTCCAAGAACTTTTATACTTTCTTTTGCTTGGGTCACTGTTTCCATTAGTCCCTACCAGAAGTGGCATACTCAATTTGCCTTATTTTCAAATTGAGTTTTTCTTCAAGGTCATGTCTATCACACTGCCAGCTAAGCTGCAATTAGTTGCACAGTATATATTTTCATTGTACCCTTCACAAATTGTCAAAATTCAGCAATTATCACATTATTGCGAATGTTATTTATATTTCCTTCCTCCAGGCAATAACTGCCTAAGTTAGTGCCATGTCCTGATCATCACAACTTGTTAGTAAGTTAATAGCAAATAAGAAGTTTCCACTAACTATTGCTATCTTACCAACTAAAGAAACTGATAGAATGTGTGAATAAAAAGGAACTGAAATTCAGTCTTCATGATATCTCTTTTCAAATAAGTGGTGGAAAGTTCTGTCATTTTTGCACATTAAAAGCAGAGTCTTGGTAGAAATTAACAGAAATTCAGAGTTTGTTTCCCCATTTAATATATCACCATTAGAAAAGATAAACTTTACACTGAGTAATAAATTATTCAAGTACTAAATTTTAGAGAGTCAAATTTCTGGCTAAGAGCCAATGGGGTTTAGCTCAGTTAGTAGAGTTGGTGGAGTGTTCTGTATTCTTTGAGGACCTGAGCTCGATCCCCAGCACCACAAAAATGGGGAAAGGACTTGGCAATCCACCACTAAAGCAATACAGAAACAGTCATCCATGGAAAATCCTATGAAGGGCTCTGTGAGCCAGGTCAGACTCAAAGGCACCCAACAAGAACAAATAAGTTTAAATATAGTCCCTAATTCTTTCACACTATTTGCAGAAATATAAATTATTACAACCTCTTGGAATAGAACTTATGGATAACTCATCGAATTTCAAAATGTATATGTACTTTAACCTTGTTATTGCTTTTAGTGCTGTGGAGTTGGTGTCTGACTCATAGTGGCCCTACATACAACAGATGAAACACTATTGTTGGTGCTTTACTGCTATTCATAGGGTTTTCAATGCCTGGTTGTTTTTTGGGAGCGGGTTGCTGGGTCTTTCTCCCAAGCCTATAGCACCTGGTGTTCCCAGGAAGTCTCCCATTCAAGTACTAACCAGGCCCTACCCTGCTTAGCTTCTGAGATCTGACTCCACAGAGGTACTGCTGCAGGCGTACTTTGACTTAGCAATTTTAAATCTATGCAAAAATGTATGTGGAAGACTATGCAATTGTTCATATTAGAGAACAATAGAAAGATCCAAACTTTATCTTTCAGAGATTGTCTAAACAAATTATATAACAATCAGATACCATGTAGCTATTTAAATCAGTGAGAGTTGACTATATTGATGTGAGATTTCATACATGTTGATACATGAAAAAATCATAACACAGAATAGACTGAGATCATATTGTATTTTCTGTATACACACAAGCATACATCTATATTTGTTTATAATTCAACAAGTATTTCTTGGGAAATTACTATGTGCTCAATAAAGAGATTACAAAGTGGAAAATGAGATAAACGTAACTCATGGTTGCTGTTTTTCTTCATATAATAATGGAATATAATGCAGCATTTATAAGTAAATATAAAATGGTCTGGAAGAAGACACACCAGTTTTACCAGTGTATACTCAATCTAAGACCAAGAGGTTTAACTAAGAAAGAATAACTTTTATAACTTTTTCTTTTATTTCTGCATAATATATTTAAACTTTCTCATAATCACCATGTACACATTTTGCATTGAAAACAAAAAACCTAAAGCTTACACTTAAAAATTTTAGCTAGCCCATACAGCTTAATTCCTCTAAAAGTTTCCCAATTTGTCTTACATCATAAGATTTTAATTTGGAACTTAAACCAATTTTTTTATGATTGTCTTATTTTCTTTATATTGACCTTGTACTCAGCATTTTCTGCATGTCTATGATCTCTACAACTCAATGGTAAATTTGTTGAAGAGGAAAATCTTATTAACATTGGTACCTGTGAACACCCAAAAGAGTGCTTTAGCTAAGTGAGGTACTATCTAAAAAGTATAAAATAAATACATCAATGACACTGGAAATTATGAGTTCATCCTAAACAATGTCATGAGTTCAGATACTGTTGACAATTTTATTTAAAAAGTTGAAATGGAGCACTATTTTGCAATTCCCATTTATTAAAAATGACTTTACAATATTTCAAGGACATGTCCTAAAATATGAATGGTAAAAATTATCCTTCTCTTTGATTAAAATTCTCCACCATAGCATACCATAATTGAGGTCCTGAGTTCAACGTCCAGTACTGAAACACACTCATATGAACAGACACACACCAAAAAAACCCATGAAAATTATCCACCATAGAGTCTCAATAGAATGACCTTCAAAATATCTATATTCTGTATTCTGTAGTCACATGCAATATATAAAACTGGATCACTTATTTGATTAAAAAACTGACAGGTTTTAAATATTCTTGTTTGCCAAGTAATTTCACAAATTTGACCATATATGAAAAAATCATCTGTGGATCAACAGAACAGAATTCGCTGCAATGAACTTTAAAAGTCCTTATTGACTAACTTTAATAGCAAAGGTAAATTCCACTTACTGCATACTATAAAAGTCAGTGGTGTTTAGTAAGAATCAGAGAAGGGATTATGTCTTAATATCAATCCCTAGGCAAGAAGTACTGGGATCAAATAGGTATTAAGGATCAAAAATAAAATAAAAGGCAGGATTTTCCTAAATGTTATTTCTTTAAATGTGGGAGAAAATGGTTTGTTAAGGAGGCTTAGTAGAAACATAAATTTGATTAATTGGGATATAGGTTAAGATTCTGTGGAAACCCAGAAACTAAATTCCCCTACTCACTAGAAAAGAGTTCATAATGATAAATTCAGTAGTGATCAGAAGAAAAACAAGTTTGAATATATAGAAGGATGGATTTATTATTCAGTTAATAATCTCATTTAGTATATTAAGATACTATATGTGCTCAGAAATAGGGTCAAGAGATAGAACCCATCTAATGGGTTAAACAGAAGAAGCCTAATATAAAGAATTATATCACTATAAGAGCTGCAAGATATGAAGAAACTATATAGACTCTATGAATAATGGAGAATATCTAAGGAACAGGAAAGTGGAGTTCAGATCCTCTTGGAAAAGGTATAGTTCAGCGTATGGGCTAGCAATCTCCTGACTTTGTCAATCCTGCACTAAGCCATAGTTACTAGGCCAGAGGCAGCAACCCTCTGGTGTACAGGCACAGAGCAGGTGATCACTAATCTCAGGAGGTGATCCTCGGGCTGAACTCCTCAGGTATACAGAAGAAGTCAGTATTCTTGTGGGTTTAGTTTGGTAGCACTAACGCTATCATTTAGGTACCCTGGGTTCTACAAGAACAGCTAGGGCAGAGCTCCCTGGATGTCCTCATTCTCACTATGCTTTCCCACCACACAGCCTCCAGAAACTGCAGAAGTAACTCTTCCTTGTGCAATGACCCTCAGCCCTCTTTACATAAAACAATTAAGAGTGTGCTTATTTTAAAGCATACATGTTTAAAAGGATTCCATATATTAGCTGAGAACATATATTTAAGGATGAATTTAGGGGAAAAATGATAATTGTGATATTAACACATAAGCCTTGCATTAAAGGGCTAGTTTGGAAAGTATATAATTTCCAATCGAGTTACATAAAATTAGCCTAGGAGAGGACCATCATGGGAGAAAGCTCTTGTCAAATGGACAGTACATAACAGTAGGAAATATAGATCTACTTTTATGTTTGACTAGAAAAATAAATAACAAGTGAGATCTTTCTATTTAGATATCAGAGGCCAGTTCATAGAGCAGAAATAAGGAATAACATGTATTGTCTCTATTCTTTCCTACCTACAGATTGCAAAAGATTCACTAAGACCTTTGCCACCCTAACTGGATCTCATGGAATCCTGCTCCAATTCCCAGTCCTATCAGTGGCCTTAATGAGTTTTCCATTTTCAATTCCTAGTTCACATGGATAAATGCACACTCGATAGAAGATTTTATAGACTATGCATGTATCCTCAAGTAGGACTACAAAATGAGAAGGCATGATCAAAGTCAGAAAAAACTCAGATTCTCAATATAGAGCCAAATATACTCATTTCCTTTTATAACTGTTTGGGGTAGCATTTAAGGTTAATCATGAATCCCTGGATATGAAAATTCAAGTGGCTTGGAGCATAAAAATATAAATCATTAGTTTAAATAGATAAAATAGGTCATGATATAAATGTCATAAAATAATTTCCAAATATATTATTTTTGTCCTTTTGATGTCTTTTTGTTAACTGTTATTATTGCTTTGTTTTAAAAGGTGAACTATATTAGTAAAATATTATTTATTTTCATTCTGCAGAAGGCTTTTTGTCAGTGCAATATGTTTAAAGTTCTTGCACCAAATAAATATAATAAAATCCCATGACATTAATCAGATGAAGAGTAATAAAGAATAAATAAAAAGAATAGGGACAGTTCAAAGAATCCACACTTTAAAAAGTGGTGGGTTAATGAAGTTTCGTGTAAAAAAAAAAGATATCCTAAGGATGGGCATGAGAAAATATAAGGAGATTTACTCAATTCACATGAAAAACCAAGTATTTCATAAATATCAATGGGTTTAATGAGGTTTGACAAAGGAACTAGTCAGTGGTGATAATTACTGTATTTCCTTTTGAGAAAGGGGATAATCAATTACTTATTGATAAATATGTATTAATTACCAATTGGATGATAGACAACTATTACTAAAATTGGAGATATAGTATTGAGCCAGTCATGGTAGGTTGTTGGTGAAATAAATGTATTTACAATTAAAAGGTCATTGGTCTGACAATATTCTGTCATACAGTCTCCAGCACCGTTTCTGTCACCAAGGCCATATTTTCCAACTACTGAGCCTTATCCCTATTTCCAACATTTTGCATTCCAGTCACCAGTAGTTATCACTGCATTATGATTGCCTGTTTGATCAATTTCAGATCAAAACCTCCCCTGTCTTTATTTGTGGCCTTAGTGGTGGGTGCATAAATTCCAATAGTCATATTAACTGGTCTTCTTTGTAGGCATAGGAATATTCTATCACTGGCAGCGTTGTACTTCAGGATAGATCCTGAGATGTCTTTTTAAATGATGCAACCCCATTTCTCTTTAAGTTGTCATTCCCAGAATAGTAAACCACATTATTACCTTATTCAAAGTGGCCAATACCAGTCCATTTTAGCTCACTGATGCCTAGAATCTTCATATGTATGTGCTACATTTCACTTTTGAAAATTTCTAAGTTTCCTAGATTCATACTATGTATATTCCACATTCTAACCATTAATGGATATTTGCAGTTGTTCCTGTTATTTTGAGGTGTGCCAATTAGCAAATGGAGGTCCTTGGGGTTTTAATCCAGTCCTGTCACTAAGATTGACTCTATATTGAGGAGGCAACCCTTCACCGGTCATCTTTTGAGTGCCTGCCAAACTGAGGACTTATTTTATGGCACTATATCTGACAGTACTTCTCTGCTACTTATAAGCTTCTCAACTGATAATTGTTCCAGGAGTGGGTTGCTGGGCCCTTCTCCCTAGCATGTCTTAGTCTGCAAGCTCAAAAGAAACTTCTCCACCATAGGTGACCCTGATGGTATCTGTAATAGATTTGATGCATTAGACAGTAATGACCAAAGACAAGATGAATTGTGACATGGCATCAAAGACATCATTCATAAGGAAAGAAAATGTTTATTAAAAAGACAGGAAAAAAAGACCAAATTATATGTTAAAAGAGACTCTGACGGCGCACCCCGCTCCTGGCTCCCCTCCCTTCTGCTGCGGCAGGACAGGCCTACGATCGCGAACTCCATAGAAATTTGGGCACACATATGTCCGGATCCCAGACACATCAGAGGTGAGCCCAAATCACCCCACTGTGCTGCGGAGAGATCTGGAGCTTGTGGAGCCGGCCAAGTTGCACGCGGGGGAAGCCGCTTGCCCTGGCGCGCAGCTGGGAAGCTCTTTCTCCGCGGCGCACCCCGCCCCTGGCGGAGAAATCCCGAGCGCGACCGCAACACACAACAAGGCTGTGGGGAGGAAATCTGATTTAGGGAACTGGCGCCCGATCTCCGTGGGACAGGGAGAGCTTTAGGGAAGACCCCACAGGTTTCACTGCCTCTCTAACAGTACAGTAGTCGAGGAATCTTCCGTGGAACAGTCTCTATGGGCACTCGAGGCCCCAATTAAATCCAGATTGTTATGAAGAACTTGGCTATATGGACCCAATGAGACCGATGGTTACTGCGGATTGTGTGGAAATACTGCCACCCTGAGCTCTATTGGGAACATTGCACCCTGCATTATCGAATCCACCTGGTCGAACTGGGTGTAATAGTTCAGAC
>VMDO01008241.1:50000-85354 GCA_007922755.1 Pedetes capensis | reverse complement strand
CGCCTCTGAACACAAACTTGCGATCCTCCCACCTCTGCCTCCCGAGCCGCTGGGATTACAGGCATGCGCCACCACGCCCAGCTTGCTTCAACAATTTTTGTCGTACAAAAAGAATAATAGCCGCTGGGCACGGTGGCACACGCCTGTAATCCCAGCGGTTTGGGAGGCGGAGGCGGGAGGATCGCAAATTCGAGACCAGAGATGGTCTGCGTAATTTAGCAAGGCCCTGTCTCAAAAAGTTAAAAAAAAAAAAAAAAAAAAAAAAAAAAAAAAAAAAAAAAAAAAAAAAAAAAAAAAAAAAAAAAAAAAAAAAAAAAAAAAAAAAAAAAAAAAAAAAAAAAAAAAAAAAAAAAAAAAAAAAAAGGGCTGGGGTGCAGCTCAATGGCCCAACACTTGCAGAACATGCAAGCTCGAGGTCCTGGGTTCAACCCCCAGTACAGGGCAAAAAGAATAACAGCCCACAAATATTTGTGGTGGTAATATGTTGGACACAATTATAGACACCATTCCAAGATAACTCAGGCAGGGAAGGAGAAACACAAATTTGAGAAAAGGTCTACTGATAAAAAAACTTAGAAAAGTATCACTCTTTTGCCCAAGAAAAGCTATGAGAATGTTTCAGTACCTGGCGGAAATCTTCCTAAGAAAGCATGCTTTTAACCTACTTGTTAAACCTCGATAAAACATGTAAAGAACAACTTGGAAGATTATTATTATTAGTTGCCACCTTGTAAAATACGTGAACACCAGAGATTGTGAATATATTTTATTACTGCAAAGGCGCCTACAGTGAACAGTCTCGAGGATTTTGTTAATGGGACGGACAGACCAGTTCATGGAAAGATGGACAGTGAAGACCCGATCAAGTCTGGCGCCGCCCTGTCGGAGGCTCAAGTCCTCCGTTGCTAGGCAACTGACTGTGCCCTTGCCCAGAGGTGGTTGTTGTTGTTGTTAGGTACCATCGAGTCGTGTCCGACTCATAGCGACCCTCATAGTGTTTTCAATGGCTGATTGTTTCGGGATTGCCTTGGGAGTGGGTTGCCACGTCCTTCTCCCATTTTTGGGGTGCTGGGAATAGAACTCGGGAACTCAGAGATTGCAGAGCGATGCTCTACCAAGGAAGCTAAATCCCAGCCCCTTGCCCAGAGCTAGGGAACCTGAAACCTCAGTGACCAGAATGGCCACTTCCATTCAGTGTACCAATAGAGGGTTTAGGGTTTTGATGTTGTTTATTTTTTTGTTTTTCCACAGTTGGAAATAGAGAAGGGATATCAGCCAAGAGGGATCCTAGTTCATTCCCCAGGTCTCCGGAGAGGAGGAAATAAAAGCAAGTTCTCTAAGTAGAAACCCCCATTTGCCCCCTAACAGAATGTCAACACCTTCGCCCTACCGGAGCTGAGCGCACACTGCCGGACAAGCACCGCCCCCCGGAGGGTGGGAACCGGGCTAACCCCACCTCCCAGTAGTTCTCGCGAACGTTGAGGTGGTGGGAGCTAACGTAACTTCCGGCCGCGACCCATTAGCTCCTCGGTGATTGGTCCGTTGTCACGGGGCGCTGCGTGACGTACCGCCGCGAACCGGTGGTCGCACGTGTAGCAAGGTGAACAGACGCTGCAGTAAGCTGGACCTTGGCCTCCCCTGAGATACCGGGGGTGCTCTCGCCGCTGCAGCATGGTGAGCAAGCTCTGGTTGTCTCAGAGGCGGGGCGCTGTGATTGTGCGGAAGCCGGCCTGACTCCAGTAACGCCGGTGGCTAGTGCTCCCTAGAGCTGAGCTATACCAGAGGCTGCTTGCGGCACGCTGCGGGTCGCTCTCACACATTCCCCCCTGGATCCCCTTTACAGGACGAGTGGCTTAGGGACCCGCAGCTTTAGGCAGCTTCACTTAGCTGAAAACCTGAGGCACCCCACCTCACTTTCCACCCCGTGCTTCATGGTGTTGGGCAGAGAGGCAGTTACACGTCACTTCAGGGATTAGAGTGGCAGATGTCCCCCTGCCTGCTCTGGGAAGGGAAAGTTGGCGGGAGAGTGAGGTTGGACCTAAAGTAAGTCTAGTTACTTCAATTGGCTTCTTAGTTTAGAAATTCAATTGAATAGCAAAATGAGAATGTATAAAGGGGTGGTGAATCTTTTTAAATGTTAGCTGTTTGTGCCTGGTTTGGAGTAGTTCAGATGTTTACTCTGGAACTGTCTGATCCAGATTTTATCATGTCAGGCCTCTTGTCCTGGTTCATACTGTTAGGGATGTTCCTAGAGTACCCACTGGAAAGGTTCAGGCATTTGAACATCACCATATTTGATTTTCTTCACCTGAAATCATTATCTTGTTTATTTGCTTGCTAATAACAGGGACTTTCTCTGACATTGCTATTGCTGTATTCCCCAGCTCTTACTAATAAGGTCTGACCCAGAGCAGGTGCCCAACCCATGTTGAAGGAAGGTAATTATGAATTCTGTGGAGCACAGCTGCTATTGCCTGCCCTAGAAGTGTGGGCTTGAAAAATCGGTTCACCCTTCACATAACTTATTGAAGATGCATGTGAACAGTATGGTATTATTCACTGTTTTTTCATTCTATTTTAATGACTTTGTTCTGGTTCTGTTCCTTTGAAGCCTCACAGGAAGAAAAAGCCCTTTATAGAGAAGAAGAAAGCTGTGTCTTTTCACTTGGTCCACCGAAGCCAACGAGATCCTTTAGCAGCAGATGAAACTGCACCCCAGAGGGTTCTGTTACCCACACAGAAAGTAGGTTCTCCTCTTTAACCAGTAAGTTTGCAGATGGACTGTTAGCAGTTTTTGCTTTGTGGTGCTAAGCTGGACCCAGGCTGGCAAGCACTCTACCACTGAGTTGCACCTCCGACCCCTATTAGTTTTTAACAAATTGTTAGCCAGCTGTTATTCCCAGATAACTTCTCTGGGAAACAATCTGTGATTCAATTTTCAGTACGTCTGCTTTTTTAATTTACATCACACATATTTATTTTGATTAGGAGGAGAAACATCTTTATTTTGGTACATTGAAATGAACAAATCTTGTAGAGTCATGGTAAAAATTCACTAAATCACCAAGTGCAATGCTGCATGATGTTATTTAGGGCACAGTCATATGCTCAATCTCTGCTTTCTCTAGAATCCTGCCATTTCCCCATAGTTGTATGCCTTTTGCCTTCTGATCACTCATCTCATGAATATATAATGTCTGAGCTCATGGATTAGCTTTAGAAAATGCCAAAGACCCTATAAAAGGTTTGATTTGATTGTGTCAGAATATCCTTTTTTTTTTTTTTTTTCCCCAGTACTGGGGGTTGAACCCAGGGTTTTGCACTTGCATGCTTTACAAGTGCTGGACCACTGAGCTGTATCCCCAACCCATTTTTTGTTTACTTTTTTGAGACAGGGTCTCACCAAATTATGCAGACTGCCTCTGGTCTCGAACTTGCAATCCTTCTGCCTCTGCCTCCTGAGCCACTGGGATCACATATGTGCGCCACCATGCCTGGCTCCCTTTTTTTTTTTTTATGGTACTTAGTGGCTGAACATAAGGCCTTGCACCTGTTTTGCAAGTGCTCTGCCACTGTGCTGGACCCCCAAACCCCCGCCCCCCCTTTTTTTTATTTTATCTGGAGACGGTCTCACTAAGTTATGCAGGCTGCCTCTGGACTCAAACTTGTGATGCTCTGGCTCTGCCTTCCTAGTCGCTGGGATTACAGGCATGTGCCATGTGCCCAGCTCAGAGTGTACTTGTTAAGTGTGGATAATAGAAAATGTTGGGGGCCGTTGGCCATGTTTAGCTTCCTAATAGAGCCAGTTTTGTGGTATACATGGACAGTCTTTTGCTTATAAAGAAATTATACTTATGTTCCACAGCTGTCAACTCCTCAAACTCTGTGTGTGTTTCTGAGCTTGAATTATTGACAGAATTATCTAGTAGAAGGAATTGTTTTAATTCCTGTTTTTTTTTGTTGTTGTTGTTATTTTGAGACAAGTCTTACTATGTTTCCCAGTCTGATCTGAAACTCTTGGGCTCAAGTCACTTGACTCCCCTCAGCCTCCCAAGTAGGTGTTTGGCACTGCACACTTGTTTTCATTCCATTTTAATTTTATGCACCACTCTGGTTAGAAGCTCTGCATTTTCAGAGTTTGTCGAGAATTCTTTGTCTTATTCCTGTCACCCAGTATCTGGCTCCCATTCTGGAAATTGTGTTCATTTTAAGCTTAAATTTGTGTCCATTTTAAGGTTCCTGAGCCATGTCCATGGAAAGAGTACTAATTCCATTTTGTTTATTATCCAAGATAAATGATGAACAAAGGCGAGCAGAACAGAGAAAGTATGGAGTGTTCTTTGATGATGACTATGACTACCTGCAGCACCTGAAGGAACCATCTGGGCCCTCAGAGCTTATTGCCACCAGCACCTTCAACGCACGCAATCGCAGAGATGAGAAAGAGGAAGCTTTAGTAATTCCAGTAAGCCTTGTCAGCAATTTTAAGTGTGAGAGAGCAAGTGTGGGAATGAGTGAAGAAACCCTTGGTTCATTTTTAAATCAGGGTAACTGGAGCAAGAAATGGTGTGAGTGTGGAGAATACATAGACCATGCTTCCAGTTTGTATGTCACATCCACACCATCAGGAGAGAGTAGATCACCTGTCAAAAGTAACAGCCTTTTACAGGTTCAGAACTTTTGATTGACAGTGATGGTCATGCGAAGTGGCACTTTTAACACTTTTGTAAAAGCTCAAGGCTAAGCCTGGCACACCGTAATTCCAGTGACTCAGGAGTTATAGGCAGGAGGATCTCCAGTTTGAGGCCAGGGGGAGCCCACACAACTTTGCAAGTCCCTGCCTGAAAATAAAAAATAAAAGTAAATATGAGCTGGGGCTGCAGCCCAGTGGTAGAGAATTTGCAAAGTATGTGCAAGGCCCTGGGTTCAGCCCCCAAGTACCACAAAAAATAGTGCTGAAGACTAACCATAAGAGCAGAAATAGGTTGTAGTGAAACACCTGTTACTCTTTTTAACAGAAATACAGGCTACTATAGTATTTTATCTTTCAAATACAAATGAGAGCACATATTCAGGTGAATGTAGTCCTTCCTGCTCATGTAAGTTCTGTTTCCCACCCTGTTTATCTTAAAGATGCCCATGTCACATGCCTCAGTTATCTTACCTTTAGTATAAAGCAGATTTCCAAAGAAGAGCGGGAGAGATATTCGTGGAATTATAGACAGAGGAGATTAAGAGGTCAGGGTGGACACCAGTTTCCCCTTCTTGTTTTCTAGTCTTCTCGTGGTCTGGGCATTCCTTTCCTCAAGAAAGATTCTTTTCATAGCTCTTCAAGTACATAGCTCATTGCTGAAGGAGAGCCAAAGAGTTAGGTTTCAGGATATCATCCCAATGAAGGAAATAATAACTGTAGCTTTTCCACTCATTATCTCATAAGACCTCACAACCCACCACCACATCTCTATCATAGTAGAACCAACTTCTCTATTCTTCCTTAAGACTTCTTACATCAGTAGTGTCTGTTGGCTCATTTCCTTCCGTACACCGGGTACCAGGAACAGGGGTGCTCTTGTTCAGCTAACTGCTCAATTTTTCATAGAGAGAAAAGTTTTCATAAAATCATAATATTCTTCTGACTGAATTGTATTGACTAGTAAAAAGCAGCGTTCCATCCTTAATTTATTTTGGGTAAATGTAATCACTAATTAGTTTTTTTTTTTTTTTAAAGAAAAATAAGGATATTAAATGGGCACTTCAGTTGTGTTTGTAAGGCCAAGTGGCTTATATTTAAAAACAAATTGCCATTGATTTCTGTAGTACTATGCATAGATGTGGGTTAGTCACATATACATTTTTAACTTTAATTTGTTCAAACCACCAAAACTGAATAGATAAGAAATACGGGATAAGCCCCAGAAATAGAATGTACGTTTACTAAATATAAGCTTCCCCCTCCTATTTTCTTTTCAGTACTCCAGGGTTGAAACCAGGGCCTTGTGGGTGCTAGGCAAGTGCTCTACCACTGGGCTACACCCGTAACCTCCTTTTTATCTTTTATTTTGAGACAGGCTCTCACTAAATTGCACAGGCTGCCTCTTGCCTTAAACTCACAGTCCTCCTGCCTCTGCCTCCCCAGTCACTGGGGTTATAGGTATGTGCCACAGAGCCAAGCTCCTGTCCTACTTTTTAATCCCAGAATTCTCAGGATCACCACCAAGAACACCATTCTAAAAACCAAAAAAATTATGAACTTTTTAAAATCAAATTTTGTTTATTAGGATAATATATTAGAATGCTCTTGGTTGTGTTGTTGTTAGGTACTGTTGAGTTGGGTCTGACTCATAGTGACCCTGTGTACAACAGATAAAACACTGTGCTGTACCCAGCAGTATTTTTTTTTTTTTTTTTTTTTTTTTGGTGGTACTGAGGGTTGATCCCGGGGCCTCACTCCTGCATGCTTTGCAAATGCTGAACCACTGAGCTACACCCCCAGGCCTTTTTTATTTTTTTCTCTACTTTCTGAGACAGGGTCTCGCTAAGTTACATAGACTTCCTCTGATCTCGAACTTGTGATCCTCCTGGCTCTGCCTCCCAAGCCGCTGGGATTACAGGCGTGCGCCACCATGCCCAGCTACCCAGCACTATTGTTAGTGTTTCTCTGCTATTCAAAGGGTTTTTAATTGTTTTGGGGAGTGGGCTGCCAGGTCCTTCTCCCAAGCCTGTAGCACTTAATATTCCTAGGTGGTCTCCCATCCAAGGACTAACCAGGCCCAACCCTGCTTAGTTTCTGAAATCTGATGGAATTGGACACCAGGGTGCTATGGCTCGTAGCTCTTAAGTAATGGAAAGTCTGAATTCAAACTTGCTTTTAAAACAAAAAATACATTATATAGAGAAAATTCATGTCACCAGTAAAAGATAGTCGTATCTTTAATCTCAGTGTTATCCTCAGCCAGTTTCTCGCATCACTTCCAGACATAAAATCATTTTCCTACTTGTAGAAAAATACAGAATATATGACATACTCCTTTAAAACTGATGATGGGTATTTATCACAGTTTTATGGAATTATTAATGTGATATACAAAAGCTCGCTAAATTGTACACATTGAATGAACGAATTGTATAGGATGTGAATTACACCTCAGTGAAGCTGTTTTTTTAAAAATAAGACTACAGTGAAAAGCATTTTCACTCGTGTTTATGCCATTGAGAATCTTGTCTTGAAAGCCATAACAGCTCTCTATGTGTGCACTGCTGTTGGAAGCCTTTGCTTATGCCCCTCAGAGTCTTCTAGTTCAGAGTACTCCCTGTCAGGGAGCCAGTGAGAACATCCATCCCAACTTGGCACCTGCTACTGAACTGAGGGCAGAGTGGATGGGGTGGTGCGTGGAGACATGTGTGGTTACCCTCACATTGCTACCTGATTGAGGAGAGGAAATTAATGGTGAAGGACCAATCAAAGAATAGAGGCTAGCACATATTTAAGTAGATTGCATGGGGTATAGAATGAGAAGGCGTTCCCACAAAGGAAATTTCTAAGGCAGTAATCAGGAAGGGCTTCCTGCAGAAGGGAAGGAACTGAGCTGGCTGCCAAGAGGTGGTACTTCTAAAGAGGGCCAGAGGAACATTTCAGTCAGGAAACAGAGATGCAGGGCAGTATTATGGATCGCAGTGACAGGCATAGGCGTACTCAATAAGTTATTTTTGAATTATTGCATGACAATGTGGAACTGGATCGATTTGCATGGTCATCTTATTAAGTAGTAGTAAGAAATTTGGATGCATGGAGTAGGCCTTGATTTTATAGATGCTTGAAAAATCAAAACTTATTACAAATTTAGGAAGGTCACATGATAAAAATATGAGGGGAGTTTAATCTGGCAGAGATAGGAAGGTTGGATTAGGTATAGACTAGCTGAGCAGCTGTTGTGGTAATCTGGCTTTTATAGCAGACCCTTTAATTTCATGAGTAGGTTAATCCATTCATGAGGGCAGAGCCCTAGTCAGCTTTTCAAGGTTCTACCTGGTCTCACCTCATAATCTCATAACGGGCTAAATTTCAATGTGAGTTTCAGAGGGGACACCCCATAGCCGACCTTACTCCAAATATGGTCAGTTTGAGAGGCTAGGTAGACATAAAATTCAAGGGGACACTTTTTAGCCCAGTACAGTACACGAGAAGTGTTTTCTAAATGAACCTAAAAGTTGTGCAATTTCTTTTTCAAGAGCACAGGAATTAAGCTGCCCTCGTCAGTGTTTGCATCAGAGTTTGAGGAAGATGTTGGATTGTTAAATAAAGCAGCTCCGGTTTCAGGTGTGTTTAATTCCTGTAACTTTTCAGGTAGATAATTTGTGGTTTGCAAAACAAAATGGAATGATATAGGATATTTTTAACTCCAATGAAGAGTGGAAATAATTGAGATGTTTCTGGAATTCAGATTATGCATCACAAGGAAGGGATGAGTGTGGTCAGCAGCCTCAAATTCTTAGGTCTTTAGAGATCCTATTTGGGGGAAGAATGTGGGAAAACTGTGGGGATTTGGTAGAGGAATTTTGACATTGACCCAACCTCTTACAAAGATAATGGTGAGGAAAGATAACAGATTCTTTCAGAATTTCTCCAAGTATTTTTTGAATGTCTGTTTTGCCATCTACTCAAGATACACTGAGAAAGTGGGCTTTAAAAAAATGTTTCAGTACCAACATTGTAGTTTGAGCACATACCAAAGTCTTCAGAAGCAGTGTTTGGTATTTTCTCCCAAGTTGCCTTAATTACTAACATTCAGCCTTCATTCATTCACTTTTTCTATAGGGTTCGAATTGCCAGTATGTAGCAAGGTTAACCAGAATAAAGCGTTGTCCCTGACCTCAAGGAATTTGTCAGTTGGAAAGTTAATTGCAGTGGGAAATTACAGGAAGTTACAGGACAGATAAATACGTGTGAGCTGAGGGGTACCAGACCCAGCCTCAGAGTTGGGCAAGGCCTCCAAGAGGATGTCTAAGTTGACTTTTTTTTCCTTAAGTAATACTGAGGATCCAACTCAGAGCCTCATGCGTGCTGTCAACGGACTCCACCACTGAGCTACATCCCCACTTCCCGGTCGATTTCTTAAGTAGAAGGCACGTGGAAGGAAGAGGGAGGGGTAGGAAAGGAACATATTCCAGACAGGAGCAAAAGCAAGAGAATGTGAATATCAGAAACAGCATCCATGTTAGCATGCCAGAAGGAAGGTGAAGGGTTACTAAGAAATGAAACTGGAGAATTCGGCAGTAGTTATAAAGCATAACAGTCCTCAACTTTTTTGACATCAGACTGGTTTCATGGAAGACAATGTTCCCATGGAACAGGGTGGTGTGATGAGGGTGGTTTTAGGATGATTCAAGTGATGAAGAGCAGCTGTAAATACAGATGAAGTTTCATTCACTTGCCCGTCGCTCACATCTGCTGTGTGTCCTGGTTCCTAATAGGTCACACATTGGTACTGGTCCATGGCCCTGGGTTTGGGGACCCCTGGTATGGTATTGGACTCCATATCAGATTCGAACTTGAAAGGTTTTCTTGAACTCCTATTTTTATAGATGGAAGAGGATAGCAGAAAAATCAGGTCGAGATTTATTAAAATTTCTTAGTCTGATATACAGAAAGTGTAAATCCACAAATATTTGAGTTACTGGTAGCAGGTGAATTTAAAGCCCACTTTCTTCCTAAACAGTCAGTATATATATATATATATGTACACACACACACAGTATATACACACACACATTTTTTTTTCTTTTTTCCTTTTTTTTTTTTTTTTTTTTTTTTTGATACTGGGAGTTGAACCAAGGGCTTCTTACTTGCATGGTTTTATTTTACTTTTTGAGACAGGGTTTCACTAAATTAACACATACTGCCTCTGGTCTCAAACTTGTGATCCTCCTGCCTCTGCCTCCTGAGTCACTAGGATTACAGGCATGCGGCACTGCATCTGGCATGAACAGTAATATTATAGACCTGCAGTAGAACTTTATACCAGTGAGTATTGAAAGAAAAGGGGAGATTTTTTTCCTGCCATCTTCATGTCTGTTTCTAACTGAACTTCAGTTTAAAGTTTTTGATCATTCTTTTGTTCTCATGTATGTCAACAGAATCTGGCATATCAGATTATGTGAAGCAAATGAATTATGCTTTCTTGGGAATTCCTGCTCAATTTCTGTTTTCCTTTTAGGACCTCCACTGGATTTTGATCCTGACATTGTTGCAGCTCTTGATGATGATTTTGACTTTGATAATCCAGATAATCTTCTTGAAGATGACTTTATTCTTAAGGCCAATAAGCCAGCACAAGAGGAGGAAGGAATGGATATGCAGTACGTTTATTTTGTTTTGAAACAGAGATGTCCTGACTCTTGCTGCTTCAGTGGAAGGGTAACCACAATTACAGTAGGAAGAGACCTTTAGAGCATTTAATCTAAGACTTCTGTGTTTTACAGCAAAAAGGAAAAAGCTGTTAAATTTGAAACACAAGGTCTTTACCAGCTATCAGTAGATAGGGCTAAAGTCCAAGAACCCTGATTGCCATTTCATTGCTTTTCCTCTCCTGCCAGATTGTTTAAGAAGCATCTATAGTCCAATCTACACAAAAACCCTCCCTGAAATATCCTTCGATTGTACTTGTGTAAAGTTATTTCATTTTTTTAAAAGTTGTTTTGACAGGTGATTTATGACTGTTTGGCTTTAGGAAATCTGAGAATGAAGACAGCAGTGAGTGGGAAGATGTGGATGATGAGAACGGGAGAGGGAGTGATGATGACAACTGTGACTCCGCAGGTGCACTGTCAGATGAAGATGACATGTCTGCCCCTGGGACACCCCACGGAGCTGTCAAAAAGCACTTGTTTTGGGATGAGGAAACAAAGAGTCGCTTCACAGAGTATTCTATGACTTCCTCAGTCATGAGGAGAAATGAACAGCTGACCCTGCATGATGAGAGGTTTGAGAAGGTGAGGTCTCCCCAAAAGACACGTTAGTACCGTCTTCTAGTAAATGTTTTAAGAGAGAGATTGGAACTAAATGCTAAAACTTTAGGATTAGGCACTGCCATTCTGTTTTTATTAAAACAGAGCATAAGACCACCCTCATTTTAATTCTGGGAAGAATGTGCATAGGCCCAAAGAGTTGGGTGATCAGACATCCCGACTTTTCCTCTTTGAGTTCTGGTGTTTTGATATTAATCTCTCAAAATCTGTAAGACTTTGCTGTTTAAGCATTAGCCTAAGCATAAAATTCCATTTCTCTCACTTCTTATCTGGGGTTTTCAGACATAACTAATACTAAGGAACAGAAAAACAGATTATAAGATACTTTCAAAGGTTGAAATTGTTAGGTACTGGATTTATATCTGCTATGATAGACTACCTTCAAGGTTTACAATCTTGTGCTATAGGCTGTACATACAAATTTTTTATCCCATCTGTCCAGTCTTCCAGCACTTACCACTTCTTGACATCATGTCTAATATGCTTATTTGTGTTGTATATAAGTTTGTTTTGAATTAGCAAAAGAGTGCCCCATGGTCAAATTCTTGTGTGTCCTGCTTCCTGGTTTATCTTAAGCCTTAAAGTTCTGTTTGGCATATAGTAGGAATTCACACTATTCAATAAATGAAGGAGTGGTTTCCTTCAAGACAAGCCTAATACACAGCTTATAACTTTGCTACATTCTCACGAAATGTTGTTTTCCCTGTTCTCTGTCAAGAGAAGCCAACTGTTATTACAAATATTTCACTGGTCAGGAGAGCCCATCACCCATACACTTTTTGACAAAGCCTAACAATGTTAACAGCATTTGAATAATGCAGTGAATACAATCTAAAGAAGAACAAATTTCTACATTAATAGGAGGCTGTGTTCAATTTCATGATCTTTCAGTATACATAAGCAAGGAATCTGAAAGCATCTTTAAAATGTTCTGAGGTAAAGATCTCTGCTAGCATTTTATTTTCCAAACTGAGTAACTACTTTTCATTTTCATGTTAATCGGAAGCCTATTTTCAGTCCAAATGTGAATCTGAAAATACTAGCCTGAAATGTCTTCTGTGCCCTATTCTTTTGGTGCTACCTCCCTGCTAAGGTTTTAATGGTCATTGTGATCTTATAATACTTTCGAAATATGTGATTTTATGTAGTGAAATTCACATAAAAATAACATTTAAATACTGTAGTTAATGCATACATTTACTTTTCTTGGTATCTTTCTTTATATCCAAGTTTTATGAGCAATATGATGATGATGAAATTGGAGCTCTGGATAATGCTGAGTTGGAAGGTTCCATTCAAGTAGACAGCAATCGCTTACAAGAAGTTTTGAGTGACTACTATAAAGAGAAAGCAGAGAAGTATGGCAACTTTTCTTTCCTTGTATAGGTACTTTTTTCCATCTCCAAGTAAGATCTGTAGTTGTACAATTGCCTTATGGGAAAGACCCACCTAGTCAGAAAACATTATTAAGAAAATAGTACCAAGCTGGGTGATGCAGTGGTACACTCCTGTAATCCCAGCAGCTTGGGAGGTGGAGGCAAGAGGATCACAAGTTCGAGACCAGAGGCAGTCCGTGTAACTTAGTGAGACCCTGTCTCAAAAAGTAAAACAATGGGCTGAGGGTGCAGCTCAGTGGTCCAGCACTTGCAGAGCATGGAAGCACGAGGCCCTGAGTTCAACCCCCAGTACCACCAAAAAAAAAAAAAAGAAAGAAAATAGTACCTTTTCAATAAACTTTGGCTTATATTCCTCATCAGTTTTGTCTACATTTTGGTATTAAGAGTTTTAAAGCTAAATATGGTGAGAACATACTGGGAACCATTTTCTCCATTATCTTTAACTTGAGAAGGTTAGCTGAGGGTTAGAATGGGAAACATGGAGGCATGTTGGAGTTGGAGAACAGGATGGTTCTTGTAGCCTGTGGATGAAGAATTATTCTAATTTATACATTTTCTTTTCATCTTTCTGAAATGCTAGGTTTTCTGAGAAGCAGATAGTTATGGCTAATAGAGAGGTGAGTTTTTCTCTCCAGTTAGATTAGCAGAACTCGCCAGCAAATTATTTGGCGAATCAGCATCTGCATCAGGGTGACTCTTCTCTGAGAGAAGTTGATGAGGTATTTACATCTGCTAGAAAGGTCAGCTGTTCCATGGTCACTGTAATGTGCAGATCCTGCAGCAGGAGAGGAGCTACACACTCTGAGGGAATTACATGCATACTTTGGAGAAATGGATGGCTGTTGCTTTCCCAGGCTTTAAAAAAGCCTGTTTTCTTAAGGAAACTGCCATCTTCTTTAATATTAACCGTTTAACCTTGCAAAGATGCAGCTAGATCTCACCAAAGTGAATGTCTAAAACCCACTGGAAGGAAGAAGCAGCGGTAGGTACAGCAAAGTTTGGCAGGAAATGACAGGCACAGGAGTATGTGGATTTAAAAAATTGTTATGATTTCCCTAGCTGTTTTAATGCCATGTAGTATATTAATGCAGCCTTTTTTCCCCCCCTTCTCTGTCTTCATTTTTAAAAACTCACGCAAAAGTTGTGTAAAATTGAATACTCTTGAGCCCTTTGAGGATCAGGGCCTGCCAGTGACCGAACTTGAATCTGAGGAGGAAGAAATTATTACTGTAGTTCTTGAAGAACCCAAAGAGAAGTGGGATTGTGAATCCATTTGCAGTAAGTATCATACTACCCAAGTGTCTTATTACCAAATGTCTACTAACAAAAGTATGAAAATAATTTTAAAGCAGCAAGTATGTCATCTGTGAAAAAGTATATATATATCTTAGTAGAAGTTATACATTTAGGGAATTTTTGAAAAGGATGTGGAAAAAATAATCTTGTTACTGAATTATAAACAATTTTAAAACATAAGAAAGACTCTAGTGTTAGTTTGCACGATGAAAACACAAAACTCAGGAATATAGTAGGAATTTAGTAATACTGTTTTTGCTGAACTGAAAGTCTACTTGACTAACACATGATTTTTTTTTTTAAGGTACCTACTCAAATTTATATAACCATCCACAGCTTATTACTTACCAACCAAAGGTAAGTTCTAGTGTACTGAGCTTTTTGAAATATTCAGTGCAGGAAATGGACTGTGCATACTTTCTCACAGAAACTTTGTCTTTTTGTGGCTGGCAGTGCTATTAGGAAAAGCACCAACAGTTTGTCGTTAGTGAGCTATTTTTAATAGGAATGGGAAATAACTCTAGTACCATTTCATCTTTGTTTCAGCCTAAACAAATACACATATCTTCTAAAACAGGAATTCCTCTCAATGTATTACCTAAGAAAGGACTTACAGCAAAACAAGTTGAACGAATGCAGATGATTAATGGCAGTGATCTGCCTAAGGCATCAACCCAATCACGTTCTAGAAATGAAAGCAAAGAAGATAAAAGAGCAAGAAAGCAAGCTATAAAAGAGGAGCGCAAGGTAAAATATATTTCCCAAATGTGGAATTTGCGAAGAGCTGGTGGAGGGGAAGTTTTAGGATTTTTTTTTTTTTTTTAATGAAACTACTCTGTATCAGTTTAAAGATATAAATAACATTAGGATCCTCTTGTACAGGAACGAAGAGTGGAGAAGAAAGCTAACAAACTAGCATTCAAGCTGGAGAAAAGAAGGCAGGAGAAGGAACTACTGAATTTAAAGAAGAATGTCGAGGGTCTAAAGCTATAGACAGAACATTCAGGATAACTCACTTTTTCGATTAGGGGCTCCTCGTTATGTTCACTAATCAAGCACGATCTTCAGACATACAGTGTGGTTTGTTCTGCCATTTTTATGGACAGATGTGGAAGAGAAAAGTAGGGTATTTGTATTATTTTTATTCCAGCAAGTTTCTCCTCAACTGTCTTGTAAATATTGTAATGTTTTAAATTTAATATTATCAGCTTAGATTTTTCTCTGAAATAAATGACTTCACGAATGTGAAATGTTTGGATAAATTAAAGGAAAATATCTTCATAACTTGAATGGAATTGGCGTATTCATTTATTTGTATGGTTGTCATAGTTGTTTTTTTGCAGATGTTCTCAAATATTTCTTTGAAACCTCTCCACGCCTTTTCAGGAATTACATGGTTTAATTTGCCGTATGGAGAAAAGTGGCCTGGTTAAGCTCAATTTTGAAATGCTGAGTTTATTCTGCTCAGTGATGAGAAGCGTTTTCCTGAGAAGATTCCACTGGTAGGAAACAAAGTTTCCCTTGCTATATACAAAAGGGATATTTCAAAAATATGGTACAACTTAAAATTAAACTTCTTAAATTTAGATTTACCATGATATTACTGGATGACTTGCTTTGGGGATTTAGGAGCAGTGAAATTAGGAAATAAAAAATAAGAAAGCTTCTTTGGCTTTAATGAATCCCTAGCTCAAAATCAGAAATATTGACTTTAAAACTACAAAGTTTGTCTTTTCAACATTATTTAATGTTTGGAACCATTCAGACTTGATTAAAGTACACAGTGGAAACCTTTCCCTGGTTTTGATGAGATGTTCTTGTTTTAACATCTATAAACTTTTGAGGTTTAGGCAGTGACACCATCATAATTATTAATTATTTGGTAAACTGACTTCTTAACAATTGACAAGTTAGTGGCGCTTGTTCAGGTTTCCCTGACTAATGTGGTATCAGGATTGGACTTTAAAAATCTGTGGACACTGTTGGTCTGAGTGAGGAACAGAATGGCTGGGGCAGCACCATTTTTGACAGGTGAGCTACATTTAATATCTAAATTATTAGAGTTTTCTTCTGTAATTCAGTTGGTGATGACTTTTCCAAAACTTATAGATTACCTTGTTCTACCAAGTGCTATCAATTTAAATCTAAATCATCATAGGATTTTTTTTTTAAAAGAGTTGTGAAACACAGTAGCATTAGATATTCTACCAGTATTGATTTTTTAAAAAATAACAAACCTGGCTATAATGCTTATCATTACAGAAGTAGAATACTGGAGTGTGTATTTAAATGGCAACCTACAGAAACAAAAGATCAGTTTATGTGAATATTGGGAATGTAAATTCTAAAAGATGGTTTTTATATTTTGGTGCCTATCTTCAACTGCAAGTTCAAGACCAGCAGGAGTCTTACAGACATTGGATAGTACTTTGTCCTGGTGCTATGCAAATTCATCTAGGGTTTAAATGTTAAGAGCCACTAGTCTTGATGAAGCGTATTATGATTTTGCCTCATTAAATTCCAGCCTTAAAGATTTTAATTTTATTCTGGAGAACAAATTGATAGTAATTTGAATAAGTTTGCTAATGTTCTGTATGATTTTTCCCACCACCATCCCTGAGCCCAGCCTCCTTCACCCAGGCATTCAAGTTGGCTAAGATTTTAGTCATCTGTAAACGGCGGTTGGGAACTGAACATATAAGCTCCGTCCTAAATGTTGGGAATTCACAGAGATAAGAGGGGTTTAGCTTTCAAGAACTGCATGGCCAGAAGAGGCAGGGTGCGTGCAGCACAGATCACTGGTAATGCCGTCACTGTGATAAGAACCACTTGTAGGGAGGACCTCAGAACTCCCTGTTCCTTTGAAGTCTCTTACTGCAGATACGTCTTTCTCAAGGTTGGTGCTCAGTGGTCACCTTCCCTAGAAGTTTTCCCTGAGCATATATTTAAGAATAGTATACCTGCCTCCCCGACATTCTTTATCCTCTTCCCCTGTTTTAGATGCTGTGTAACAATTTTATTGTATGAGGCCGTTTTTTTTTTTTTCTCAGTCTTTTCTCACTAAAGCATACTTGGAGGGCAGAAGTGTTTATTTACTACTTTATCCCCTCCCTGACATTTGTATATAGTCTCTAAATAGTGTGTGAATGAATGGTTACATGGGAAAGACATTTCAGAAAATAATTACTTAAACTTGGAAGGAACAGAAATATCTAAACTCAACTGGGGTTAGCAAGGAGAAAGCGCCGAGGGATCCCAGGTAGAAGACAGGAAGAATTTGCCTGCTAAATTTTCAACCTAGTTAAGCACTGTTCTTGACTGGTTTAAGATCAGTTCGTCAGATATTTTGATACTAACGTTTAAAATCTAAGTTTAACTGCTATTACCATTTGTGTGTTGTCTGTGATGTACTGGATCCTGAATCTACTCCCTCCATTGTGATGTCGTTACATCCCCTCAGGTAACAGAACTCTAATCATAACTTTACTGTTCGTGTTTCCAGTGCTTTTATATCATTTCTCTATATGTCTTGACAGTGATTTGCTTTATTGAGCTTGTTTGATCTAGTTAAAGGGCAGGAGAAAAAAATAGAACAGAAGAAGGTAAAAATTCTAAGGGCCTTATGTTTTAGTTGTGAAAATGGGGGAATGTGTAGTAAAGCGAACACATGCCCATTTTTATGCAAGTTAAAAAATAGAACATAGAAGCTGCCTCTGGACCCATTCTCAATTTCATTTTACTTTTCCCCTCAGGAAACCTAAGAGTTATCTATAAACTATGCAGGCTGTTAGATTAAACATTTCCTTTTTTTTTTTTTTCTTTTTTTTAAACCTGTTTGGTATCTCTAAACACAGGATTTGTTCATTTGTTTTGATACAGGGTCTCACTGTGTAGCCCAGGTTGTCCTCAAACTCTCAGTCCTCCTGCCCTGACCTCCAGAGTACTGAAATTACAGGCATATGCTACCATGCTCAGCTGAGGATCTTTATTTTTGAACAACTAAGAAACCTAGGGGCTGGGATTTAGCTCAGTTGGTAGAGCACTGCTCTGCAGTCTCTGAGGTCCCGAGTTCAATTTCCAGCACTGCAAAAATGGGAGAAGGACATGGCAACCCACTCCCAAGGCAATCCCGAAACAGCCATTGAAAACCCTATGAGGGTCGCTATGAGTCAGACATGACTCGACGGCACCTAACAACAACAACAACAAGAAACCTAGCTCCGTGGGGGCACCGTTTGCTGCCCTATTGTTTGCTCACGATAGCCGTTAGGTGAAAGTGTCTTAGACAAGATGAACTGAACAATCCCTAGGTCTAACTTCAGCTTCTGGAGTTTACAAATGCCCCATGTGCTGATGTCAGTGAGCAAGGTGATGCATAAGTGCTAAGAAATGAGTTCCCTTTGTCGAGACATCCTGGATCTGAAGAGTCATGTTTAGAGTTTGTATTCTTGAGTTACATTTTCTACTTTCTGAGCTGACCATGACTTTTCATCTCTCAAGGTCAAGGCAGAGCCTTCCTATGTGGTGAAATGAGCATCCTCACCTCATCTAAACACCAGGATGTAAAGGCAATAATAGGCACTTCATTGCGACTTGGTCAAGTATAGAACAAAATGGGAGATAGAATTCCTTGAATATAACTATTCCAAGATTACTAAGACGGCAAATGTATTGGTCTGATAGCCATCGACATAAGTCATACCCCTCCAACCTGGACTTGCTCTCTGGTTCTGATAACAAGCTTTTGTCCTGGGAAAGCCCTTTCCTCCAAAGTTAAATTGCCTTTTCCTGTATTTTTTACTCACATTTTTGTGGATCACATTCTTTAGTAACAGATGAGGTACAGAGATGTAAACCTTTTGCAAGCAAGGATGTCTGGGAATCTACCCTGATATTTGACTCATAGCTAAACTGGGTGTAGAATTCTAGTAGATTATTTTAACCTCAGAAGTTTAAAGGGTTTTCTCCATTTATTTCAATTTCTCCTTTCACTGTTAGGCAATCTGAAGCTATTCTGATTCCTGAGAGTTTGTATATAACTGATTCTTGTTCTCTGGGAGTCTGTAAAATTTCTGTCTTCAGCGTTCTGAAGTTTCACAATGATGTTTGTTATAGACCTGTTTTCATCTGGTCCCTTTCAATCAAGAGACCCCTGTCCTTCTGGAAATTGATTAAAAATATTTTTGTTTTCTTCCTTGCATTTTCTTTTTCTCTCATGAGCTCCAGTGGTCCTACCTGAACTGATACTCAAATTTGCTTGTCTTTCTATCCCATTTTTACTGCCTGTTTACTCTTCTTTCAGGTCAGTTTCCTTAATTCTGTCTTTGAACTTGCTATTATGTTTTTCATTTCTCAAAGGATTTTCTTAAACTTCCAAGAGCTTTAATTTTCCTTTAAATTGCTTCTTTGTTTGTTTTGGACTTAAACACTTTCTTTAAATCTTTGGAAACTCCTGTTTGCTCATGATAGCAATTAGAGAAAAAAAATCAGAATTCTACAAAGGTGAGCATTTGATAGACTGAGCTAAATTGTGGGTGGTGGTCTGGACGGGCTGTTTGGGAATCTCCTGATGTATCTTTAGGCATTTCCTAGTGGGACAGTTAGGTTCCCAGGGATGTTTTCATTCTTCCTTGAAGGTAAGGGTCTGGCAGGCATAGTTCTAGAAGCCAAGTAGAAGTCAGCATGGAGGTTTTCTCTGCTTTCAGTATCACTATTCATGAGATCCCTAGATATTGGGTTTGGACACGCACTCATATATCTACACACATCCACACACGGCTCTCATTATTAGTGGATTATCTATTTACAAATTCACCTACTTGCTAAAGTTCATTTGTAACACCCAAATACTACTGGCACTTTTTTTTTTTTTTTTTTTTGAGACAGCCTCACTATATACCCCAGGCTGGCCTCAAACTCATGATCTTCCTGCCTCAGCCACCTGAGTGGTGGGATTACAAGTGTGCACCACTGTGTACTGCTCACTCATGGCATTTTTAGAATAATTTTTAGAGATGTAAGTAGTCATTAAAAAGTCACATGACAGACTCCCAGCTGAGGTCAAACAAGATGAGGTTCTGCCCTCTGATTGAAGAACCCATACGGTGAACATTCTTTTTGGGGACTATTTAGTGCCACATTTTTTTCATTTTTGTGCTTTTTCTTGTGGATTCCATTGTTTAAAATGGCTGTCAAGCACAGCACTGAAGTGCCATCTAGTGTTCCTAAGCACAAGGCTGTGACGTGCCTTACAGAGAGACCGCACGGGTTCAGGCTTGAGTTCTAGTTGGCATAAGTTCAGTGCTGTTAAGTCAACAACATATATTAAATAGGTGTCTCTAAACAAACACACATAAAATAAGATTTTTGTATTGATCCTTTGACAAAAATGTTGGGTGACCAAAATTTCTCCTAGGAGCACTCATTTAGTATTTGCTAATTTGGTGATCACCGTATCTCTTCAATTTTTGTGCTGAGCAAATAATCCTAGAAGCTGGACTTTATGAAGAATGCGGCATCAGGATTGGAGGAAGACTCATTAACAACTTGTGTTACGCAGATGACACAACTGCTTGCTGAAAGTGAAGAGGATTTGAAGCCTTTACTGATGAAGATCAAAGAACACAGCCTTCAGTATGGATTTTGATTCAGCAGCAACAAAACAAAAATCCTTCCAACTGGGGTCATATGCAACTTCTCGATAAAAGGAGAAAAGATTGAGGTTGTCTAAGATTTTGCTTTACTTGGTTCTATAATCAACGACCAGGGAAGCAGCAGTGAAGAAACCAAAGACACATTGTATTGGGAAAAGCTGTGGCAAAAGATCTCTTTAAAGTATTGCAAAGTAAAGATGTCACATTGAAGAAGGTGTGCCTCACTCATGCCATGGTATTTTCAGTTGAATCATATGGTTGTGAAAACTGGATATTGAATAAGGGAGACAAGAATTGATGCTTTTGAATTGTGGTGCTGGAGATGAATACTGAATATACCATGCACTGCCAAAAGAACCAACAGATTGTCCTTGAAGAAGTGCAACCAGAGTGCTCCTTGGAAGCAAGGGTCGATAGATTGCATCTGATGTATTTTGGACATGTAGTGAGGAGGGACCAATCCCTGGAGAAAGACATCCTGTTTGGGAGAGTGGCAGGTCAACAACAACAACAAAAAACCTTCAACTAGATGAATTGACACTGTGTCTGCAACAATGGGCTTACACATAAATAAGATTCTGTGCCTGGCACAGTATTGGGGAGTGTTTTGTTCTGCTATACATAGGGTCACTATGAGTCAGACCCAACTGAATGGCACCTAACAACAACAACAATTCGGTGATCACAGTGACTTATGACAGTTCCTATGATCACAGTTCCTATGACATAACGTTCTGTGGTATAAATCTAAATAGTTCTCAGTTCTCCCTTACTGCCAACTTGGGAAATGCATTTTGATGTGGCTTTAGGTCCTCCAAGTCAGTTACAGTGTCTATCAGCTTATCTGATTCCAGGTTTTCTGTTGTCTTATTGCCTCCCTGTCCTTGTGGTTCTGTTTCCATGTCCCTTTCTCCCTTTACTCTAGTTTTACTGGGGCTTAGAGGGTAAAGCAAAATTAGATGGAGTGTTCTGTCATCCTAACTCAGTAGTCTTAATTCTTCTTATTTTATGATTCGTGTTCCTGTGAGAAGGTGGTAAGTTGAGGCAGTTGTGGTGGCCCCTTGCCATAGGGCCATGAAAGATGATATTGCTAAATATCTGCATGTTCTGGACTGCAAAGAATCTAAGAATTCTTTGACTCGCTGCCATCTGAGTAAGAAAATACCTTCCTTTTTCCTTCTTTATCATGTCATATTGTTAGGTGCCATCGAGTTGTATGTGACTCATTGTGACCCTCATAGGGTTTTCAATGGCTGATTGGGGATTGCCTCAGGAGTAGATTGCCACATCCTTCTCCCATTTTTGCGGTGCTGGGAATCAAACCCAGGATATCATGTCATGTAGATATCTCTAAAAGCATTCTTCAGAAAGAGAATCTCTAAGGCTAGACATGATGGCACACTCCTGTAATCCCAACACTCAGGCTGAGACAGGACAATCATGAGTTCAAGACCACCCTGGACTACATAGAGAGATCTGGTCTCAAAAATGGGGTGGGGTTAGTGTTATAGCTCAGTGGCAGAGTGCTTACCTAGCATGCACAAGGCCCTGGTTCAATCCCCACCCCTGCAAAAAAGATATTTTTCAATTTCATTCTCTCATCTATGTTTCTTCTAAAGCTTTTGGACTGAGGTCTTTACAATACTTATTTTTTTCCCTCTTTATTAGTAAATGATGGTGGGGTACAGAGTAATGCAGTATTGGCTTTTTCCATTATGCAGCCATTACATCATTTCTGGCTACACTTTCATCAACTCACAAGATTTATGAAGGCTTATGGCTAATATGTAGTAAAATTCAAATGCATATTTGGGCTATATACTCGTTTTTCCAGTGTACTCATGAGGTTGCATTGTTTACATTGAGATTATCCTCTCCCCCTTTATCCCTCTACATTCTCCTCCATATCCCATCCCACCTTCTGCAATCTTCACTTCCCTCTGCTAGTACCCTCCCACCTCCTTTCTACTCTTTATATTGTCCCTTCTTTGCTAAATTTAATTGTGCATTTTTTTCCTTATTAGTAAATGGTGATGGGGTACAGAGTAATGCAGCATTGGCTTTTTCCATTGTGCATTTTTTTATATATCATTTTATGTATAATACTTATTTTTCATTCTTGATGTAATATGCAAAGCTGCTTATTATTCCCAGATCACTTTCTTCATTTTTAAAAATTTCTTCATTTTTTGCATGCAGTTGTTCTGACAAGATAAAAACAAAGTTCACTACAGGAAAAGTTTCTACCTTAAATAGAACTGGAACCCAAGGACATATAGAAAAATATTACCAAGTAAATGATAGAGAAGACTTAGATGGGGGGGAGCATATAAGAGGGTAAGGGGGAACCTATATGAATAATGTACATCAAAATGTGTATATGGAAATGTCACAATGAAAAGCATGTCAGAATGAATCACATTAAAGTGTACATTAAAAATTTCCAAAAAAATGAATAAAAGTATAATAGAAACAAAACCATTTCTTCATTTTTAAAAATTTCATATTTTTAAATTAAAAATTTTTTAATTTAAAAATTTAAAAAATTTCAAACCAATGGTTAAAAATAATAGCCACCATAATAGTTGACAAAGTATGTTTTCAAGTAGAGTAGGAAAAGATATAAATAGCTGTTGATACTTATTGTGGTAGGACTTCTTTTTTTTTTTTTTTTTTTTAGCAGTACAGGGGGTTGAACCCAGGGACTCCCGCTTGCATGCTCTGCAAGTGCTAGACCACTGAGCTGCACCCTTAGCCCATTTTTTTACTTTTTGAGACAGGGTCTCGCTAACTTATTCAGACTGCCTCTGGTCTCAAACTTGCGATCCTCCTGCCTCCACCTCCCGAGCCACTGGGATTATAGGTGTGTGCCACTTCGCCTGGCCATGGTAGGACATTTTCTATCAAAATATTTTTTTGTTTGTTTGTTTGGTTGGTTGTTTTGAAGGCATTTATTCCCATTATGTAAATAGTAATGCATATGCCTTGTAAAAAAAATTGGAAATGCAGGAAATTAAATGATAATGACTTATTATTCAAACGCAGTTACTGTGTATTCTCAGTCTTTATTTATAAATAACTGAATAAAACCTATCAACATTTTTTCCATGTTATTCTCCCAAAAGTCATTTTTAATTGTGATATTCTCATCACCTGGCAGCCTGTTTCTGTATAGGGCCAAGGAGTACGATCTTTTTGCTTTTGTAGGGCATGTGTTCTCCGTTACAACTACACAACTCTATTTTGTAGTGTGAAAGCAACAATAGATATTATGTATACAAACAAGCATGACTGTGTTCCCATAAAACTATTTACAAAAACATGCAGTCCCAAATTTGGCCCACAGATCACAGGTTGCTGACCTCTAGATATTATTTTGTTTTGACCTAATTAATGTTTTATTTTGACCTAATTAAATGTTTTATTTAATGTTTAATGTTTTATTTTGACCTAATTAAAATTTCACAAAAGGTTGCAAAAATAGCATAGCACAGAGATATCCTATGTGCCTTTTATCCAGTTTTCCCCCAAGTTACATCTTAAATAACTACAGTACATCATCAAAACCAGGAAGTGACATTGGTATAGTGTATGTTGATAGTTCTATACCATTTTACCACATGCATAACCACCACCACCAATGAAGGTACAGATTTATTCTATCACACAAAGATCTTCATTCAACTCCTATGTAGTCACAATCACCCTCCTCCCCCACCAACCATTCCTACCCCTTGACAATTTTAATGGTTTCCATCACTGTAATGTTGTCATTTGAGAATGTTATACAAACAGAATCATATGGTATTTGACTTTTTGGAAGTTAGTTTTTCTATTCAGTATTGAGATCCATCTAGGTTGTTGCCTGAATCAATAGTGTCCCTTTATATTGCTGAGTAGTAGTCCAAGTTATGGATATACCACAATTTTTTTATTTGCATATTGAATGGCAATTTGGTTGTTTCAAAAATTCTTTTAAAGTTTCAGTAATCACATCTTCCATATGATTCAGCATGTAGTAACAAAACACTATAGCCCTAATCACTAAACCCTATAGCCCTAATCACCCTAAACACTATAGCCTTAATCTCCATGTTTGATGCAGCTGGCTGGTCAGGTGGTCTCTTCCTTCTTTATAAATAAGCTTCCAAATAGAATGTGGTTCAGAATGTAGTGGTCCAGTTATATCCAAGTTTTGCATTGAATCATATCTATTACTTTAAATTGTTTGAATGCATTAAAACTCACTGATTAAACCTAAGGTTATTGATCCTCTGGGGATTTCCAGATGTTTTTCAGATTAATACTGGCATAGTAGATCTATAGTTACAGTGATGATTGAATTCATAGTCTTAATACTTGTAGAGACAGAAACTCAGGCACAGGTCTCAGTGTTACCACTTATGACCTGTAATATTAGATGAGTCACCTAACCGTGAGCCTCCATTTTCTTTATCTATTAACATAGTACCAACCTTGTCTTACAGGGTTACTGTGAGGGGCATACAAGATAACATAGAAAAGGCTTTTGGGGGAAAAGGAAAGCAACATATAAAAGTGATTATAATATCCATAAAAATAAATTATCCTTCATTAGTGTTTTAGAAAAAGCAGCAGTTTTATAATCAGGATGAATAGTTTTTACTAAGAACTAAGTTTGAGGAAGGTTGGGGTAATTTTGGTGAAAAAAAAAATTTAGGGCCCAGTTTTACAGAATCTGAGGGCCAAAACGACAGGGTAGGAGAGAGAGAGTTCTGTGTGCAAAGATGGATGACCTGTGTTGAAAGTACAATACCAATTAGCATACGTGAGAAGAAGTTTAAATCAACAACGTCTGTTCAGACTACCATCTGCTTCCTGTTAATCAGACCTTTCTTTTCAAATTGTCTTCCCTTGGTTTCCATGACCTTGTTCTCTCCTGCTTCTCCTGGCTTATCACCATCAATTTCTTGGCCCTTATGTATAAGTTTCCCTAAGGATCTTCTCTGTACTGCTCTTTCCATGACTTCTTCCCTGGCAGTATCATGCCTTGACTTCATTCCTCAAAGCCTACATCTGTGTCTCTGACCCTGACCTCCCTCATTTCCATCCTGCTGGCTCCATGACTCCATTTCAACTCAGCGTTTCCAAGGCTGAGATCATTTTTCTTCCTAAGATGGTCTTTCTTTTCAAACTCCCTATTTCTATCCATAGGGATGAGGTTTAGCTCAGTTGATAGAGTGCTGTTCTATGTGCTCTCAGGCTCTGGATTTGATCCCCAGCACGGCAAAAATAGAAGGATCTGGCACCCTGTTCCCAAAACAATTGCCTATTGGAAACCCTATGAATAACAGAGAAACACTGACATAATACCAGGCATGGTACAGTGTTAGGAAGTGTTTCATTCTGTTGTATACAGAGTAGCTATGTGGCAGACCTGACTCGATGGCACCTAACAACAACATTTCTATCCATAGCCACGCTATCTTTTTAGGCCGTCTGCCTATAAACTTAGCATGATTCCAAAGCATTCTTTCTCTGACACCTCCCCAAACCCCCCAAATCTAGTCATGTTAGAGATCCTTTGCCACAAGGTCTGCCATTTCCTCTTTCCATCCCATGTCAGGTCTTCAGTTTCTTTAATGAACTGCCCTCCTCCCCATCCCTTCTTACCTTTGTCATGTGAGTGTTCTATAGCTCAGTTTAGGTTCCTCCCTTGGATATGTTGTCAGGAAGGACCAATCTCTGGAGAAGGACATGATGTTTGGGAGAGTGGTGGGTCAACGAAAAAAAGAAAGACCCTCAACTAGATGGATTGACAGGGTGACTACAACAATGGGCTTAAGCACCAGGCGCTGTGCTGCACACCTATAATTCCAGCAACTTGGAGGGAGAGGCAGGAATATCACAAGTTTGAGACTACAGGCAGTCCACATAATTTAGCAAAACCCTGTCTCAAAAAGTTAAAATAATAAAAAAAAATGGGCTAGGGGTACAGCTCAGTGGTACAGCACTTGCAAAGCATGCAAGTGCAAGGCCCTGGGTTCAACTCCCAGTACCACAAAAAATCAAAAAACAAAACAATGGGCTTAAACATAGAAAAGATCATGTGCCTGACACGCAGTAGAGGACTGTTTTGTTCTGTTGTACACAGGGTCACTATGAGTTGGACCCAACTTGACAGTACCTAACTACAAGTTGGAGAGCTCAGTGTCCCTGATTGTTCTCCTTGTTTGTATAGTAAAGGCCATATTATTACCCTAATGTATAATCTACATGCTCAGACCTCAAGCGTTTTAAATCTTTATGTACTCAAAGCCTGATGCATCAAAAGAGAGTAACAGCAAGCGAAACTTTTAGAAGTCTGTAATGTTTTGCTTTTCTCTTGACACTTTTCTAACTTTTAAAATAATTTATCTTCCTACTTTCTCTCCTTTTTCTACATTGGACCCATGTATGTGTTCTCTAAATATTTCCATATAGTTGCATAAGTTGTTGTGGTAACCCTACATACAACAGACAAAACACTATTGTGCTTCTCTGCTATTCATAGGGTTTCAATGGTGATAGTTGCATATGTTGTTGTTGTTAGGTGCCATCGAGTTGGTATCCGACTCACAGTGACCCTCATAGGGTTTTCAATGGCTGACTGTTTCGGGATTGCCTTGGGAGTGGATTGCCAGGTCCTTCTCCCATTTTTGTGGTGCTGGGAATTGAACTCGGGACCTCAGAGACTGCAGTGCAGTGCTCTACCAACTGAGCTAAATCCCAGCCCTAGTTGCATATAGCAGATATTTATTTATTGAGTGATTGATTGATCCTATGGTAGGAAATCAATTCCTGTCTGGTTTATACCTTCAACCAGTATTTATTGAGCACGTTTCTATGGGTCAGATACTTTAAAACATTGGGGATTAGTAGGCATTGTCTCAATCTTCAGCCTGAGAGGAATCCCAAAGATACTACCATTGGATCATTTATGACTTTATGCTAAGACGTTACCATTATGCTTATATCTAAAGCATAGCCATTAGGTGCTTCATTTAAGAATATATTAAGTACCAAATCAAATAATTATATTGTGGTTGCCTGACGATTATGAAATTTACTTGTTTGGTGAATTGAGCAGTTTATATAAGGAAAAGAAAACACAGGTAAGTTTGCAAAAGATCTTCCTCAGTGGAGGAAGCAGTTGGTAGGGAGGGAAGACTGTGGATATCAGGCTACTGAGGTCACCTCCAGTCAGTCATTACTTCCTGGCCAGGCAATTCCATGAAACTAACATAATGTGCTCTTGAACCTCACGCAGATGGTGATCAGGAGTTATTTCCCTGTGAAGTATGTGGAAGACGCTTTGCAGCAGATGTTCTGGTAAACATAAAGACGTTTTGTAGATGTGTTTCATTGGAGTTAAATGAACTGTCAAGTCAGTCAGGAGGCGATGGTGCCAAGATTAAAGACAGATGTGGAGGGGACACAGGGGAGGAGGAAAAGTACATAACCTATGGCTGCCAGGTCCGGAGGACACCGAGGCAGATCCATCCTGCCACGTTCAAAAGTGACCCTATTAACTATGGTCCTCCTAACAGCAAGCCAGATGGAAGAGTCTTGGCATAGATGATTATCCCTTGAGAGGTTTTGGCTCTTTTGCCTTTTCTTTAAGCATCAAAAATTCAAATTTCAAGGCTAAAACACGAGGGAAATTAGCTAGTCAAGAGAAATGAGCATTGAATTTCAGGCATCTGGAAACTTGGCTTTTAACTGCAAATTTGTCACTAATTCTGACAAGTCCTCTAACCTTCCTGTTTTCTGCTTTACCAAGTATAGAGAACGTTTTAGTTTCAGGAGTTTTATACCATTTGAACAAAAATTAATACATGAATATAGGCCTGTTCCAGATCCATGCTAACTGCATATCAGGTCCCCTGGTTGATGGCTTTAAAGTTGAATAAAAGCTTGATTTATTTTAAGCTTAGGGGATCAAAGAGATGGTATACCCCAGCATTACAGAGAGATTCCCGAGAAAGATGATTTTTAAAAAGAGAAAATCTAAGATGATAGTACATCTAAGACCTAAGATTACGACATTTTAGATCAAGGAGACTTATAGCTAATTTATAGGACTTGAACCATAATCCTGACTACATTTGGAGCTGCAAAGTAAGATTGTAGGTTTTGTTTTTCTGGGGGAATTTAATGAATAAAATATCTGTTCTTCTAATTAGCAGTGGTGGTTGTTGTTGTTGTTGTTGTTGTTGTTGTTGTTGTTAGGTGCCGTCAGAGTCGTGTCTGACTCATAGCGACCCTCATAGGGTTTTCAATGGCAGTTGTTTCGGGATTTCCTTGGGAGTGGGTTGCCACATCCTTCTCCCAAAGCAGTGGTTAGAGCCTCCCTAAAACTATAGGGGGAGCTCCTGGGGCCTGTTGAAGCCCTGTAATTTGCAAGTGTGATGTCCTTGCCTTTGCCAGCCAGGAGCTGTACCCCAAGAGCAGGTTTGAGAGCCAGGAAGCACATCTGAAAGGAGATCACTAAATGTCAAGTATGTTTTGGATACTCTTAAATTTCATTCCTTAAGCCTATCTCTAGGCTACAGAGAGCATTTGATCAAGAGATCTGATATAGCTCTCCTCTAGTTTAACATGGAATAGGGTGTTCTTAGCCAGGTGTAGTGATTTTTATAGAGCCTACATTTTATTGAGTCTGGACAAAGCAACTTTGTAAATGGTTATGTGTTACATATCCACCAAGAAAGAAAGTAAAGAGCTCAACGTACTCCAGGAGAGGTGCAGTAACAGACTTTGTGAAGGTGGTACACAGGCAGAGCTCCGTTTCCTAGATTTTGTGCCAGAAATGTTGGCACAGAAGGATGGCTGGTTGGAGTAAAGAGCATAGTGCTCAATTTTTAGAGTTAAGTATACAAAACCAAATCTTTAGCTGTTTTATTAGTTAGCTTTGCGTCACTGTGACAAAATACCAAAGATAATCGTGCCTGATAAAGAGAAAGGGTCTGCCTTGATTCACAGTTTTGGAGGTTCCAGTCCATGATCAGTTGGCCATGTTGCTTTGGCCTGTGGCAATACAGCACATCATGGTGACAGAAACATGTGATACAGCAAAAAAGCTCACCTCACAGCCAGGAAACAAAAGAATATGAAGACGAAGAGCCCAGAGTGCCATGATCCCCTCAAGGGCATGTGTGCCCCCAGTGACCTAAAACCCTCCCAGTAGACTCATCTCCTTTGTTTGTTTTGGTTTCCTTGGGTTTTGTTTGTTTTATTTTTGTTTTGGGGACAGGGTTTTGTTATGCATCCCAGGCTGGCCTTAAACTCGTGATTCTACTGTCAGATTCCCGCCTGCTGGGATTACAAGCACACGTTGCCACATCCAGTTTAGGCCTCATCTCTTAAATTTTCCACAAGTTCAATAGTGTCACTTTGGGGACCAAGCCTTTAACATGTGGGCCTTTGGGGAACATTCAAGATCCGACTTTATTTAGGTGCTATAAAGGGCCTAATGTTGTTTTTGCCCAAACACAGTATCCAGTTATGTGTAACACGGGTGAGGAGAGCCAAACAGATTCCCTCTGCTGTGGTCTGAGAGTTAGAGAATGGACTAAGTTCTGGAAAAGCAACTCCGTCATTGTAGTGAGAGCTAGGGATCAAAAATTTTGTGATGGTGCATTTTCAAAATTCCAATCCTTACCTTTCCTCATCTAGGAAAGACATGGACCCATATGTAGAAAGCTCTTCAACAAAAAGCGTAAGCCTTTCAATTCCTTGAAACAAAGGTTACAGGGCACTGACATTCCTACTGTGAGGAAGACTCCTCAGCCCAAGGTACGAAGATATCTTCTTTATTGTTGTTCATTATAATACGTTCAGTGAAGCCCACATCTGCGCTCTCTGCTTTGATTTTTGCTTGGTAAGGTTGAGTAATGTCATTTAAATATAATTTGCCTTTACTGTTTTCTGTAGAATCTTGCTCACTTCGATTTCAAAATATATTTTAGACACTTACCAGATGTGACAAAAAGAATCCTGTTTTTATTTTCATTAGACTGACTTTAAATCTAGCAATTAGGAAGAAAGCCACTTTTAATCTTGCATTTGTCTTCCTTTAAAGTTTTGTAATTTCACTGCTTTTCTTGTTTTTTTATTTTAGCGGTGCTGGGGAGTTGAACCTAGGGCCTCACGCATGATTTCTCTTTGGGGGGCAAGCACTAAAGTACTGAGCCATACTGACAGCCCATTTTTTACTTTGTATTTGAGTCAGGGTCTCACTAAATTACACAGCTTACCTCTAGCTTTGAACTTGGGATCCTCCTGCCTCTGCCTCCCGAGTCACTGGGATTAAAGGCATAGGCCACCACACCCAGCTATTTTTCTTATTTTTATTTTGTGTTTTCCCATAATATTGTGACTTGCAAATTTTGTTACTGTAGTTCCCAAACCTCTTTAACAGTTCTTTTGAAAAAAATAAAAATCCTTTCTCTCCAAATTTCACAGTCACATTTCCTGTAAACTCAAGTCTCCTTTAAGCAAATGGTAATCAAGGCAAATATAGTCTAGAGTAGTACCTGTTGGTGTTATTTCTTATAGTCTCAACCTGTGAGGAAATCTAACTGGAGACAACAACATGAGGACTTCATTAATGCAATTCGATCAGCAAAGCAGTGCACACTAGCCATTAAAGAAGGTCGGCCTCTTCCACCTCCACCCCCTCCCACCATCAACCCAGGTGCGTGGAAATTCTGGTTTGAGTTTGAAGTTATGATTGACTTTTGGCCAACCATACTCTAAAATTGATAGTAGCAATTGTATGAGTAAATGTTTACTCATATTTATATTTATCCTTTTATTTCAAGTTGCATTGGTTCCCATAAAGATTTTGTGTTTCTGCCTAAGTCTGTTTCAACATGAGACATCACTGTGCCCTCACATACATTGTCATTACATAACCACAGGGGGCATCATTCATGCCATGGCTGAAGAGTAAAGAGCTAGGCAGAGTAGTCTAAGCCCTTCTATAATAGTTCCCCAGGGTCAGATATCCACAGATCTTTTTTTCTTTTTAATGTGACAAATATTGTTGTTAGGTGCCATTGAGTCGGAGTCCAACTCATAGGGACCCTATATACAACAAGCAAAATACTATTATCAGTGCTTCTCTGCTATTCATAGGGTTTTCAATGAATTGTTTTGGGGAGTGGGTTGGCAGGTCCTTCTCCCTTCTCTCAAGCCTACAGCACCTGGTTTTCCCAAGTACTAACCAGGCCCGACCTTGCTTAGCTTCCAAGATCTTAAGTCACAGTGATATAGCTGCAGGCAAGGTGATAGTTTTGTAAAATAAAGTTCATCATTTTAACCAATTTAAGTTGTACAATTTAGTGACCCAAAGTTTTATTTACTCCAATCTTCTTATTTTGAAAATCCTTAAATCTACAGAAATGAGGAAAGAATAGTACAATGATCATCCGAATGCCTTCTGATGAAATTTGACAATTGTTGACCTTGCCAATCCCTCTGCTCTCTCCCTGTCTCTCTCTCATTCTCACAGAACCATTTAAAAGTTAAGTTTCAAACATCATCAACACTTTATCCTTTAGTATTTCAGTATCCCTTCAGCATAAATACACTTTCCTGTATAAATACAATACCAGGGCTTCATAACCATGAAAAATAGGGTTCAGGCTCAGGTTTGTGTTCAAAGTGTTAAAATTTAGTGTATTCAGATTCAGTACAGCTTCAGGTTTAAAATTTTAATCCTGTGTATAGACAGATGAATTAATTTTTTCAATCCCCCCCCCCCAATTTTAAATAGCTAATGATACCAAAAAAACATTAAATGCTGAACTTGAACCAGTTTTTCAAGTTTAGGTTTGGATTCAGAAAAAGAAATTGTAAATGCTTGAACTGGACCAGGTTCAGGGTTCAGGTTTTGCTCTGGTTTGAAATCCTGCCATCTAAATATAGGATTTAAACCCAAATCGACCCTGAACCCTCTAAATTTTAACATATTGAACCCACATCTGAACCTGGACCCAATTTTTCACAGGTTGGGAGCCCTGTATGATATGATTGTCACACTTAAAATATAGATTCATATTTCCCAATTGTCTTAAGAATGTCTTTTAAAGCTTTCCCCACATCCCCACCCAGCCACAATCCAGAATCCAGTCAAGGCTTATATATTGCTTTTTGCTATCTTTTCAAAAGTCTCTTTTTAATTTTCCACCACACCCCTACAAGGGTGTCTTATGTTCTTTTTTGTCTGCTTGTTTAGTCATATTAATATTTAACTTGTTCCTCTATTCCATCTTTCTGTAAATTGGAAGTTAGAGCTAGAAGCTCAATTAGATTAATTTTAATCCCTTATCAAATGTATGATTTGTAAATATTTTCTCCCATCCTGTGTAGTGACTTTTGACTATCTTGATAATAGCCTTTAATTGTAGCACAAAAAGTTTTAATTTTGACCTATTTTTCTTTTGTTGCACATACTTTTTGTGTCATATCCAAAAGAATCATTACCAAACCAAATGCCAAGACACTTGTCCCCTGTGCTTTCTTGTTCTATAGTTTGGACCTTTTATCTATTTTTGAGTTAATTTTTGTGTGAAAGGTAAGGTAAGCTTTCAACTTCATTCTTTTATTCTTTTGCATATAGGTAGCCAGGTTTATCAGTACCATTTATTGAAAGGAGCTGGGGTTTTGCTCAGTTGGTAGAATGCTGGTCTGTGCTCTCTGAGGCCCTGGGTTCCATCCCCAGCACCAGAGAGAGAGAGAGAGAGAGAGAGAGAGAGAGAGAGAGAGAGAGGGAGGGAGGAGAGAGAGAGGAAGGACTGACATGGAAACAATCAGCCATCAAAAACCCTATGAAGGTCTCTATGAGTCAGACCTGATTCAATGGCGTCTAACAACAAAAACAATTTTAAAAAGACCACATTTCCCTCATTGAACGGTCTTGTCACTCTTATTAAAAGTCAGTTGACTCTATATTTGAGAGTTGAATCTGGGCTTTCTATTCCGTTCCATTGATCTATATCTGTCTTTATGTTGTTGTTGTTGTTGTTGTTGTTGTTAGGTGCCGTCGAGTCATGTCCGACTCATAGTGACCCTCATGGGGTTTTCACTGGCAGATTGTTTCAGGATTGCCTTGGGAGTGGGTTGCCGCATCGTTCTCCCATTTTTGTGGTGCTGGGAATCGAACTCGAGACCTCAGAGACTGCAGAGTGGCGCTCTACCAACTGAGCTAAATCCCAGCCCGTCTTTATGTTAGTACCACATTATTTTGATTATTGTGCCCATATAGTAAGTTTTTAAATTAGGAATTGTGAATGCTCCAAAATATGGCTAAAGTTGTTTTGGTTGTCCAGGGTCCTTTGAGCTATGGTATAAACTTTAGGAATTTTTTTCTATTTCTGTAAAAATGCCATTTTGGAGTTTTAACAGGGTTTTCATTGAACCTACAGATTGTTTCAGATGGTATTGTCATTTTAACAACGTTGTCTTCTAGTGCATGGAAACAATGTCATTACATTTATTTATGTTTTCCTTAATTTCTTTTACCACTATTTTATAGTGTTTTTGTGTACAAGTCTTTTGCCTCCTTGGTTAAATTTATTCTATATATTTTATTCATTTTTAATTTTCTCATAAATAGAATTGCTAACTTTCTTTTCAGATTGTTAGTGTAGAAAATACAACTTTTGGGGGGATGTTGACTTTGTGTCTTATAATTTTGCTGAATTCATTTATTAGCTCTACTAGTATTTTCATGAAATCTTCAGGTTCTTACTGTATAAGATTATGTCATCTGTAAACAAATAATTTTACTTCTCCCTTTCTTTTATTTTCTTTTAATGCCTAAGTCCTCTGGCTAGAATCTCCAATATTATTATTATTGTTATTGTTGGTGTTGTTGCTGCTGCTGCTGCTATTATCATTATTATTATTTTGTGTTTTTTTAATACTTGAGGGTTGAACTTAGGGACTTTCACATACTTTGCAAGTGCTCTACCTCAGCCCATTTTTAAAAATTTCTTTCTTTATTTTCTTTATTTTGAGTCAGGGTCTCACTAAGTTATGCAGGCTGCCTCTGGCCTCAAACTCATAATCCTCCTGCCTCTGCCTCCAGAGTCACTGAGATTACAGATGTGTGCCACTGTGCCCAGCAGAACTTCCAGCACTACCTTGAGTAGAAGTGGCAAAAGTGGGGTCTCTTGTCTTGTTTTCCATTGAGTGTAATGTTAGCTGTGGGTCATCATTTACTGTTTAAAGCATAAATGATAGCATATTTTGGAGGATTATAATTCATGGAAGTGAAATGTATGGAAACAGTAGTGCAAAAGTGAGTGAGGAAAATACACATGTCTAGTGAAGTCCTTTATATATGAATAGGTATAGTTTTATTTGAAGATAGTCTAGAGGTTACTAGAGTATCTACTCAGAAATATTGAGGTATAACTAATAAAATGATACATCAAGTAAAGACAAAATGGAAAAACATCAAAAGAGGACAGGAAAAAAGAAAAAAGAGGACACACAGAAGATGAGATGAGGACACATACCATGCATAGTTGCATATAAATGTGCTCCTGATAAAAGACAGAGATTGTCAAGCTGAAAACTAAAGCAAGCTCCAACTAAATGTTTTTCATAAGAAGCACTCTTTAAAGATAAAAGTTAAAAGCATGGGAAAAGATGTACATGTAAGCAATAGTCATAAAGCTAGAGTAACTATGCTTATATCAGGCAAAGTTAACTTCAGGACAAGTATTAACAGATACTCAAAAGACATATTCATCAAGAAGACCTATGGGTTCTAAATGCTTATGTATTTAGTAAACAGAACTTCAAAGAATGTGAACTAAAAACTGATAGAACTGGAAGGAGAAGTAGACAAATTTATAGTTGTATTTGAAGATTTTATCATCCTGAGAAACTGACAGAATACGCAGAAGGAAAATAAGTAAAGATATAAAAGTTTAAGAAACAGTGTAAA
>VMDO01008241.1:0-47500 GCA_007922755.1 Pedetes capensis | reverse complement strand
CAAGTAACAGTTGATCAGCTGATTTTATTTTACTTAATTTTGCAGTAGTTGGGGATGGAGGCCTAGCATATACTTTGCAAGTGCTCTACCATTAGACTACAGCCCCAGTCCATTTTTTCATTTTTTTGAGACAGGGTCTCACCAAGTTACACAGGCTGCCTCTGGCCTCAAACTCACATTCCTCCTGTCTCAGCTTCCTGAGTCACTGGAATTACAGATGTGCACCACTGCGCCTGGCTGACCAGCTGATTTTAAAAGTATGTGGAAATTGGAGGGATCTGGAATAGCCACGATAGTTTTGAAGGAAAAAAACCCCACAAAACTGGAGTACTTACACTATCTTAATGTCAAAACTGACTGTTTAGTAATCATGACAAATTTGGTATCAGTATGTGACTTGAACAGAAAATAGAATCTAGATATAGAACTCCCCCAGTGTATGTACAATTGATTGTTTTTTTTTTTTAAAGATACCAAAGTAATTACATGGGGGGGGAAGGATAATCTTGAACAACCAGATATCTATATGAGAGAAATGAACCTTGATTCTTACACTGTCTGTAAAAATTAATTCAAAATGGATCATTGACCTAAGTGCTACAACTGTAAAAATTCTAGAAAAAACAAATTGGTCAACAAAGATTTCTCAGGCAGAGCACAACATGCACTAACATTAAAAAGAAAAGAAAAGAAAAAGGAAAAGAAAACAAGCAAGCCAGGTACAGTGGCAAATGCCTATAATCTCATTGATTTGAAACACAAAGGAGTACAATTCTGAGGCCAGAGGCAGCCTGTGTAACTTAGCGAGACCTTGTCTCAAAGTAACAAATAAAAAAGAAAGAGTGCTTGCAAAGTATGTGTGAGGCCCTGAGTTCAACCCATGAGTATTGCACACACACACACACACACACACACACACACACACACACACACAAAAAAAGAAAAAAGAAAAAAGAAAAAAGAAAAGAAAGAAAGAGAAAAAAAGAAAAGGAAAAGGAAAAAGACAAGAAAAATTGGTTAGCTGCATATGGTGGCATGTGGGCTGTGATCTTAGTATTCAAGAAGCTGAGGAAGAAGGATCATAAATTCAAGGCTAGCCTAGACTGCATAGCAAGACACTGTCTCAAAACAGTACAGCAATGGAACTTGGTGAATTAAGATTCACTGAAATTAAAATTTTCAGTTTTGAGAAACACTGTTAAGATAATAAAAAGGCAAGCTACAGCCTGGGAACAAATGTTTATAATACTTGTATTGGGTTTTTGTGTTAACATCTGTGCAGCCATCTTGGTTTTCAGCTGCCATTTCGTAAGTTAAGTTTCTGCCTCAAGGAAGGTCATTTCGAATACTTAACTTGGCCTTTTGGTATTGCCCTGCCTTACTTAATCTATTATCCCGTCTGGCCCCAGGCTCACTCTCTTTGGACATAATCTGATTTAAAAATGGTGCCACCCGGAACCATTCCCCTAACATCGGCCTCAACTGGAAAATTCCACTCTACCCTCATATAAGGAGTCTTCTTACTGTACCTTGCTGCTGTTCTTATTTCTGGAGGCAGCCACTCTGTTCTCCTGCTTACTAAAATCTTATGTGAGTTCTTAGCTGGGCGCGGTGGCACACACCTGTAATCCCAGCGGGTTGGAAGGTGGAGACAGGTGGATCGCAAGTTCAAGAGCAGGGGCAGTCTGTGTAATTTAGTGAGACTCTGTCTCAAAAAAGAAAAAGAAAAAAAAAATTGTGCTGGGGGTGCAGCTCAGTGGTCCAGCACTTGCAAAGCATGCAAGCATGAGGCCCTGGGTTCAACCCCAAATACCACCAAAAAAAAAAAAAAAAAAAAATCTCATGTGAGTTCTTGAATGTGGAGTGGTCTTTAGGAGACACTTTCAACTTGTATCGGATAATGGTCTCATCAAGAACATATAAAGAACTCTTACAACTCAATAAGAAGACAACTCACTCAGAAAAGGACACAAGATATATTTGAACAAACATGTTACAAAATAATAAGCATATCAAAAATACTTGATATCATTTTCGTCAGAGGACGCCAAATTGAAACCACAATGAAGTATCACTACAAACCAACTTGAATGGCTAAAATTAAAGTCATCTTGTTGTTAGGTGCCATTGAGTTGGTATCTGACTCATAGAGACCCTCATAGGGTTTTCAATGGCTGTTTCAGGATTGCCTTGGGAGTGGATTGCCAGGTCCTTCTCCCATTTTTGTGGTGCTGGGAATTGAACTCAGGACCTCAGAGACTGCAGCACAGTGCTCTACCAACTGAGCTAAATCCCAGCCCTGAAGTCATGTACTCCTAGTGAAAGTGTAAACTAATACGATCACTTTGCACTGTTTTTTGTTTTGTTTTGTTTGTTTATTTTATTTTTTTGCACTGCTAGGGATCGAACCCAGGGCATTAGTGCATGCTAATCAAGCACTCTACCAACTGAGCTAAATCTCAGGTCCTGCATTGGTATTTTCTTAAGTTAAGCATACACTTAACCGTATAGCAATTCCACTTCTAGACATTAATGGAAAAAAAAAAGTCTGTAAGAAGACTTCTGGATGGATGTTCATAAGTTTATTCATATAGCATAAACTGGAAACAACTGAAAATGTCTACCAGAAAGTTAATAGATAAATTGTGGAACTTTTATAAAATGGAATACTGTTGTACACATTTAAAAAATAAATTTTAAAAAATGGAATACTATTTAACAGAAGTGTTACTATACTATACATGTATTAACATGGATGTACTATTATAAGAAATTACAGAACAAGTAAAACTTATCTATAGTGACAGGAAAATAGATCATTGATTGCCTGAGACTGAGTTTGAATGAATGTCTGAAATTTGGAGGGTGATGGAAATGTTCTACATTTTAATTGAGGTACTTACACAAATATATACATTTGTCAACACTCATTGAACTGGACACTTAAAATAGAGGCATTTTATTATGTGCAAATTGTTCATCCAAAAAGTTTGTTTGAGAAAGTATAAAAACAAAGCAACAACAACAACAACAATCCCCACAGTGTAATCACTCTATAAAAATAATCTGAAAACAAAGGAGCTAAACGTTTATACCAGAAAAGAATCTTAATGATTGCTTTATTTTACCTGGGTACTGATGAAAATGTAGTTTAAGACAATGTGCTGTCTGAAGATGGTCAGTCAAAAGATCTGTTGCTACAATTTTAGTAAATGCAAGTACTTTGACAACAAGCTTCACAGAACAACAACAACAAAAACCATGTTTTATGAGAAATAGCTTCATTTTAAGATCAGAAGCTACAGTGTTAGTGGCTACTTCATGGTTCTTTAATTGAATAAGTGAAACCATGTCAGTTACTGTGCAGTGTGAATTTCTCTCACTATCAAGTTGGATCTAAAAAATGCCTTTGCAAGGCCTCATCACGTGTTCAATTTATTTTTCTTTCAGATTTTTATTCTAAAATATAGTTTTATAATTTAAGTCTTTCCTATCCACTTAATTGTGATTTTTATGCAACAATTAAAATTATATACAAAGCACTTTTGTGTGTGTGTGTGGTATTGAACCCAGGACCTCCTACATACTTTGCATGTGCTCTACCACTGATCTGTATGCTCAGGACCCTCTTAAGGTTTTTTTGTTTTGTTTTTATCTAAAGACAGTCTTGCTAAATTACACAGGCTGTCTCTGGCCTCAAACTCATGATCCTCCTGCCTCCACCTCCTGAATGGCTGGATTACAGGCGTATTCTACCAAGTCCAGCTACAAAGCACATTTTTATTACAATTTGATTGTTTTGTTCATTCAGGGATTTTATATTAGCCCTGGAGTCTTAGGCTTAAGGACCAGAAAATTTGTCCACACACCACTGGAATTATATATAATGTGACCTGATATGCATGTGTTTGCAAGTAATTTCTTTTTATTTTTCAGCATGATCCTCTATTTTCATGACTCAGTTTTTGTGATAAGTGTATGTTTATTCTAGTTAAGATCAGGTCTGTAATGATTCACATTTCTAGGATGTTGTAAACTTCATAGGGGCAGTGACATATATTTATGACTAGGATTATTCTGTAAGGCCTAGAATATTTGGTCACCATTTTATATGGCTACATATGGATATTAATGCATTGGTTGCATTTTTAAATCATGCTTCTTTTTCTAACTTAATATTACATGAGCTCTGGCAACTATGTTCCTCATAAGAATCCATTTGTAGTCCAACTTTTGAAATTACTATCTGTAGTGTAATGCTTAGTCCTGTGGACTTCAAAATCATTGTTGTTGTTAGGTGCCATTGAGTCATGTCTGACTCATAGTGACCCTTACAGGGTTCTCAAAGGCTAATTGTTTCAGAATTGCCTCGGGAGTGGATTGCTATGTCCTTCTCCAATTTTTGTGGTGCTGGGAATCAAACTCAGGATGTCAGAGAGTGCAGAGTGGCGTTCTAACAACTAAGCTAAATCCCAGCCCTCAAAAATCATTACCTATTGAAATAAATAGGACACACTGCTTTTTATGAAGGATTTGGGCTGGGGTTTAGCTCATTTGATAGAGTGCTCCTCTGTGCCCTCTGTGGCCCTGGGTTTGATCCCTAGCCCTGCAAAATGGGAGAAGGACCTGGCAGCCCACTCCCAAAACAATTCTGAAACAAATCAGCCATTGAAAACCCTATGAATAGTAGAGAAGCACGGACATAATGCCAGGCATGGCACCGCATTGGGGAGAGTTTCATCTGCTATACATAGGGTGGCTATGAATCGGACCTAACTTGAGGGCACCTAACAACAACGGGCTGGGATTTAGCTCAGTTGGTAGAGCGCTGCGCTGCAGTCTCTGAGGTCCCGAGTTCAATTCCCAGCACCACAAAAATGGGAGAAGGGCCTGGCAACCCACTCCCAAGGCAATCCCGAAGCACTCAGCCATTGAAAACCCTATGAGGGTCTCTATGAGTCGGATACCGACTCAATGGCACCTAACAACAACGTTGAGAAGCCTGTAGCGGTAGCCCTGTGGCAGCCGATCCCGTCAGATCTCAGAAGCTAAGCAGGGTCGGACCTGGCTAGTACTTGGATGGTAAACCACCTGGAAACACCAGGTGCTGTAGGCTTGGAAGACAGACCTGGCAACCCACTCCCAAAAATCAGTCCGCCCTTGAAAACTATGAACAGCAGAGAAGCACTGACCATAGCGTTTTCCCTGTTGTACATAAGGTCGCTATGAGTCAGATACCGACTCGATGGCACCTAACAACAACAACAACAACACGAAGGCACTATTGAAAAGGAACACAGGCGACTTCAATTGGGATGAGGCTAGAACATGTAGCTCAGTCATACCTTGTTCAGATGATTGCTATAGAAAAATACTTTTCCATTTTCAGAGTATTTGAAATTCAGCATAAATGCCACCAGCAACTTTGAATGCTCAGCCCTAGGACTTTACTCCTGCCTGCTCTTCATCCTCCTCAGGCTGGGCAGTATGTACCTCCTGTGAATCCTTGTGGGCCTAGTGCTCCCTCCTCTCACAACTTATTCCACCGAGGGGTGCTTGTCTATTTGCTTCATTATCTCTGAGATTTTTGTTGGCAGGGAAATCTACCTGAGTGCCAGGCACATAGAAGAGTGGCAATGGATGAATGGACAATTGGGATTAAGCTCAGCATTGCCATGATCATCGTCTTTTCCCAACCAGAGAGGGTTCATGGTAGCAGCATTTCTGATGTAAGCTGGTAAAACTGAAGAAATTAGTACCAAGCAAAGTGCCAAGTTCTAGGTGGTTTTTCTATAGCATCATAAGTAACCTCTGAGTAATCTTGGCACTTGATATTTTAGTTTTTCCTAAGCATTTGCATTCCTGGTTGGTAGGTGGAAACACGGCCTTGCTGGACCTGTTTCCTTACCACAGTAGCTAGCACTTATAACATTCTTAGTATGTTCCACCCCTCCTGCTGTGCCAAGCCCTTGTGTGGATTAGCAAGTTAACTTTCACAACCACCTGATGAAATCGATGGTATTAGATGTGTTGAAGAGATGGAGGTTTTCGGGGGTTGAGTAACTTGCCCAGGTTCACACACATAGCAAGTGAAAAAATTGGGCTCAAAACCAGTCAGACAGGCTCCTACACCTAAGCTCTTCATCATTTCTCAATGGCATCCTGTTGTGTTTTATTTTTTCTAAGGTATTTATCACTGTGTGAAATTAAAAAAAAAAATTTCGTATTAGAATGGTTATTCCTTGATGGCAGAGATATTGCATCTCCACATATAAAGCAATGCCTGGTGCATAGCAGATTAAACTAATGATTAAGTGCTGCCTTAAAAATAATGGGTAAGGCTATTAGATCATTTCCAAGGGTTTACAGTTGTTACATTTTAGGAATATTCATTTCAGGAACTGATAGGCTCAAATAGAAGACTCCTCAAACTGCTTATGGGCATGGCTTATTAAAAAAAAAAAAGAATTCTTCACTTTGAAGATGCCATTGCATTAAACATCCAACTGTACGTGTAGGAATTCTAACTATGTGCCGAGCTAAACTGCCATCCTGAGTTTAAGGTTCACGCAGTCTCAGACCCTTTCTAGGGGAATAGTTCTTTTATGTCACTCGTATCCACTTTGTTATCCCTTAAAGGTGGCGAAGTCAAAACCAAGCAAACCCTAATCCCTGCCTGCTTCAAGAGGGGCACACGCCAACCCAGCTTTGCTATGAGCACCTCCCCATTCTAAGACGGGCTTGGATATTTCTTACTTTCCATGTCTCTCACTAGCCGATTATTTCTGATGATTGCACATAAGAGAAAAATTTAGACAGAAAGATACTTTATAGAACTGCAGAGAACCAAGCCTGACAGAGCTGCCTGGCACGTGCATCTCCAGAAGCTAATGCTGTTTTTAAAGACATTTTTGCATTATCCTCCTTTGTTCTTCAGGTTTTTGACCCTCCTCCCACCTTATATCCTTTTAGTATCTTTCTTCCTGAATATATTGTTTGTCTCCTCACTTTGTAGTTAAGTGAAAAAATCTAGCTGCTACTAAAGTGCTGTGGCTTTCTGCTGGTGACACAGTGACATTGTCTTCCAATTCCACACCCCAAACCAACATTTTGAAACTAAATCTTATCTCTCTCTGTAATTCCATAATTTCCGTATGACCTATCTCACCCAGTACCCCAGCCTTGGCCTTTTCTGAATTTTCTATGCCCTTCTGTGGGCTGGGATTTGGCTCAGTGGGTAGAGCGCTGCGCTGCAGTCTCTGAGGTCCCAAGTTCAATTCCTAGCACCACAAAAATGGGAGACGGGCCTGGCAATCCACTCCCAAGGCAATCCTGAAACAGTCAGCCATTGAAAACCATATGAGGGTCGCTATGAGTTGGATACTGACTCGATGGCACCTAACAACAACAACAACAATGCCCTTCTGTACCAATGCCAATACTTCTTTTTGTTGTGTTCTGTTTTTGTTTGTTTCCAGTACAGGAGAGAGGAAGGTTGAACTCAGGGGGTTTGTGCATGGTAGGCAAGTGCTCTACCACTAAACTGCAGCCCTAGGCCACCTCCTTTTATTTGGAGACAGGATCTTGCTAAGTTGCGCAGGCTGCCTCTGGCCTCAAACTTGCAATCCTCCTGCCTCAGCCTCCCAAGTCTCTGGGATTATAGGCGTGCACCATGATACCTGGTGCTTCAGGATTGCTTTCTTTACACAGGGATTCACTGAATTACTTAACTGGGAAGTTCCTAAATATAATTAATCCAATGTCTAAAAAAAGATACCATTCAAATATTTTAAGGGCACACTCTTAATTGAAATGAGTGCCCAGGAGTAAAATCTTTTCCCTGCCATGTCCTTTATTTAAGGCCTTGCATGCCTCTCCCTTTGGAACAGGCTGTCTCAAACCAGAGTTTGGGACTTTGTTCTTTCATGTTGGAGCAGAGTTCATATTCTGTTTATTTCATTTCATACAGTCCATTCCACAGTTTTTGAAAAGGTAATTGCCATTTGTTGTTGTCTTTACATTCAGATTACATTCAATGCCCATATTGTATGAGAAGGTTTAATGAAACTGCTGCCAGGCGACATATTAATTTCTGCAAGGATCAGTCTTCTCGCCGCGTCTTTGATCCAGCCCAGACAGCAGCCAAACTGGCATCGAGAGCTCAGGTAAATACCCCTCCCCCAGGTACTGCTTTGTGTCCTTTCATGCCTGGAGCAAGCAGGTAGAATTTGCCAGAGAACCTCAGCTTCCCATCCTAAAGAAGTGTAAGGATCAAGAGAGTTGATCGTGGTCGCTCGTCCCCAGGGGGTTCATCTTTTGGAGGGCACATTTTCTAGCTAGCAGTTCTTTCAGGTGTCACAGAAAAAAAAATCACTAAACTGTTTGAAGCCTCTGAAGATGAAGACTGCAATGTATAAGAAGTCTTTCTATAGAATTATGCTAAAGCCCTGTTTATCTAATGATGAATATCAGCCCAAACTATCCAGAAAAGAACTGTGACTGAACGAAACTGGTCTGGGTGGGGAATGTCACCAGGAAGATGCAGCACAGGCTGTGTTCTGGTCTATAGAAAGGGAGTGCTCCACCTTTTCTTTAAACTTGCTGAATCAGGAAGTTAAAAGTGTATGCAGATGATTGGAAGAGCTGTTACAAATAGGTACAGATAGGTATCATGCCAAGCTGAGCTGGGTAAAAATAGCATTATAATCACAGAGAACTGAAGCCAGCAAACAGCTCCATATACATCAAAGGTCCGAGGCATATAACTCACAGTGGAGCATAAAAACTGTTACCTTCATAAACCACCAAGCCACCAGGAGAAGTGGTCAAATGGTGTGAATAGTTTAAGAATATACAATATGTTTAGAAAGCTTGCCATTAAATCCAGTGTCTACTGTGAGTGGGATGGTTTCTAACACTAGAATATTCCACAGATCATGAGTTCTGAGCTCTCCCTCCACAAACATACCAGACATCAGGCTAGGTACTAATTGATCAGGACTTTGTAATTCAAAGACGAGGGCTTGGAAACAACACAGGCCGAGTGTGGTTTAGTTGGCAGATGGAGGAGGGCTATGGAAGAAGATGCCCCTGGTGCTATGCATGAGCCCTGAGATTTCCCTTAAGTATCAAGACGAACTCACCAGTCTCCAGTGGGAAGTGGGACTGTTAGAGGGTGATAGGCAGGAAGAAAGGGAATTAAGGAACCTCTGCCACCACCTATTTCCCAGCCATTTGCTTTCTAGCCATATGCTTCCCAGCCTTCTGAGATATGAATATTGATGTAAGCTCCCTCTGAGACAACTGCCTCAATCTAGTGGTTAATGCTTCCCTGTAAGGAGGAAGCAGAGGACTAAAACCACCCCTGCATTTAGCCATGGAGGATGATAAGGGCCATGTGAGACTCATCCACCCCCAGCAAAGGAAAAGGACATTGTTCAATGGAGCCTGCTCCCTTATCAAGACCATAGCCATCTGGATTCCTAACTTTTTGAAATATCTGCTTCTGGGTCCATTTTTTAGAGAGCGTTGGGGAGTCCATTAGTCTATTTTCAGCACAGATCCCCCCAGGAATGTTTCTTTCCTCCCATGAAGGTCTAAACTTTACTATAAAAGACACATGTGACCTCAGCTCTGGTGGGCAGCAGTCCCTTTACTACTGCCCACCTTCATGTCTTCAAGGAGTACTCTCTTTAATATCTATGACTATATACTGTACTTTTGTTGTTGCTGTTGTTTTTGTTAGGCACAGTTGAGTTGAGTCTGACTCATAGTGACCCTATGTACAACAGAACAAAACACTCCAGGGTTCTGTGCCAGGCACATGATCTTTTTTATGTTTAAGCCCATTGTTGTAGACACTGCATCAATCCATCTAGCTGAGGGGTTTCCTTATATTCCTTGACCTGCCACTCTACCAAACATGATGTCCTTCTCCAGGGATTGGTTTCTCCTGACTACATGTCCAAAATACGCAAGACACAGTCTAGCCATCCTTGCTTCCAAGGGGCACTCTGGTTGCACTTGGTTCTTTTTGCAATCCACAGTATATTCAATATTTGTGTCCAGCTCTATAATTCAAAAGCATCAATTCTTCTCTCATCTGCCTTATTCAGTGTCCAGCTTTCACAAGCATATGATGCAACTGAAAATACCATGGCATAAGTCAGGCACACCTTCAGCTTCAATGTGACATCTTTACTTTTCAACATTTTAATAGATGTCTTGCAACAGCTTCCCAAAGTAATGCATCTTGATTTCTTGACTGCTGCTTCCACAGATGTTGATTATAGAATTGAGTAAACCAAAATCTTGGACAGCCTCAATCTTTTCTCCACTTATTGTGAAGTTGTGTACTGATCTAGTTGTTAAGGATTTTTGTTTTGCTGATGTTGAGGGGCAATCCATACTAAACGGCTGTGTTCTTTGATCTTCATCAGTAAATGTTTTAAATCCTCTTCACTTTCAGCAAGCAGAGTTATGTTATCTGCATAATGCAAATTGTTAATGAGTCTTCCTTCAATCACAATGCCACATTCTTCTTCCTAAAATCCAGCTTCTCAGAATAGTTGCTGCACATAGAGATTAAAGAGGTCCAGTGAAAGGATATAGCCCTGATACACACCTTTCTTGACTTTAAACTAAGCAGTGTTTCCTTGGTCTGTTTGAGCGACTGCCTCCTGGCCCATGTACAGATTCCTCATGAGTACAATTAAGTTCTCTGGTATTCCCATTCTTCATAACGTTATCCATAATTTATTGTGGTCCATACAGTCAAATGCCTTTGTATATTTGGTAAAACATAGACATCTTTCTGATATTCTCTGCTTATGGGTAATATTCATCTGATACCAGCAGTGATGTCCCTGGTTCCATACCCTCTTCTAAATCTGACTTGATTTTCTGGCAGTTCCCTGTCTGTATACTGCTGTAGTCACTTTGAACGATCTTTAGTAAAATTTTGCTTGCATGTGATATTAATGATATCGTTGGATAGTTTCCACGTTCGGTTGGATCCCCTTCCTTGGGAATAGGCACAAATATGCATCTCTTCCAGTCAGTTGGCCAGGGAGCTGTTTTCCAAATCTCTTGGAATAAACATGTTAGCACCTCCAGTGCTGCATCTGTTTGTTGAAACATCTTTACTGGTATTCCATCAATTCCTCGAGCCTTGTGTTTCACCAATTCCTTCAAGGCAGCTTCCACTTCATCCTTCAATACTACTGGTTCGTGTTCATAGGTAACCTCTTGAAATGGTTGATCATCCACCAATTCCTTTTAATGTAATGACTATGTATTCTTTCCATCTTCTTTTGATGTTTCCTGCATCATTTAATATTTTCCCTGTAGAATATTTCACTACTGCCACTCAAGGTTTGAATTTTTTCTTTAATTCCTTAAGCTTGAGAAAAAGTGTTTCTCTGCTATTCATAGGGTTTTCATGGCTAATTGTTTCAGGAGTGGGCTGCCAGGTCCTACTCCCTAGTCTGTCTTAGGTCTGGAAGCTCAGCTGAAACCTGTCCACCAAGGGTGACCCTGTTGGTATCTGAAATACTGGTGGCATAGCTTTCAGCATCACAGCAACATGCAAACTCCCACAGTATAGCAAACTGAGAGACAGGTGGGAACCCTACCTTTAACAAACTTTATTTATATTTTCTACTATTTTTGTGTCTCGTATAAATTCTTTAATACACTAAACACAGATGAACCAAGGTAACATTTGATGCACTGGGAAGGTAGCTACTGCCGCTCTCCCAGTGAGGCCTCCTGGACCTGCCAGACCTGCTGACTTGCCTTCCTGGTAACAGGAAGGACAGGCTGCACATCATGTCTAGTTTGTGGCCTAAGGCATCCACCTAAAGCATTGAATATCTTGGGGATGGGACAGCAAACCATGGAGCAGACCTAGAAGAGCCTTAACTCAAGCCAGTTCAGATTGGTGGAAAAAGTAGTTGATTGGATAGATGCCATCAAATCTGAGGACAGCCTGACCTGAGGACCTAGAAGCCAGACATTGGAAGCCCAAGGACCTGGAGGCTGTCCTCCTTCCCACCTGTCCACCCTGGCCCTTCCTGCCACTGAGATGCTGCCTCCTCTCTTTACAGGCTGTTTCCCTTGGCTTTTCTGTCCTGTCATCTATTGGTGACCTTGTGTGTCATATTGTATGCAGTGTGGATTGGGTCAACAGTAGAAACTGGAGTGACATAGAATTGACTTTTTAGAAAGATCACACTTGCAATTATTGCCCAAGATGGATTGTAGGAGACTAGGAAGGAGCCACAGCGAGAGGGAAAGAATGAAGACCCAGAGTAAGAGGACTAGTGGGAGGGGGAGTGTCTTAAGGAAAAATCGATGAGAAGGAGAAAATGATTGGCTGTAGGGTAAAAGTAGGCATCAGAGCCTGAGCAGATAGTAATATGGGGTGAGTTAACATCCTTTATCTGAAATGCTTGGGACCAGAAGTGTTTTAGATTTCATTTTTTTAATATATTAATAATATTGTAGAATATTTTCATATTCAAATACATCTTATACACATAGCCTAAATGAAATTTTGTAAGTATTTTTCATACATCCTTTTGACTGTGACATATCACACGAGGTCATGTGTGGAATTTTCCCCTTATGGTGCTCAGAAACATTCTGATTTTGGAGCATGTTGGATTGCAGAGTTTTCGATTAGGGCTGCTCAACCTGTACTATACAGGTGGACAAAGGAGCACAGGAGGGAAGTTATAGGTGTGTTGGAGGGGTGATAAATATAGTTTTAGGGATTCCATTTTTACATCTGAGGTAGGATAGGAAGCAGTACAATGTCAAAAGAGCCAGAGTTCTGCAGTAGGTAGTCAGAGTTTGACTTTAACTTGTGTAATTATTTGTAGGTAAATTCATTGTTGTTGTTGTTAGGGGCCATAGAGTCAAGTCCAACTCATAGTGACCCTATGTACAGCAGATCAAAAGACTCCCTGATTCTGTGCCAGGCACACGATTTTATTTATGTTTAATCCCATTGTTGCAGACACTGTGTCAATCCGTCTGGTGGAGGGTTTTCCTTTTTTTCACTGACTTGGCTACTCTCCCAAACATGTCTTTCTCCAGGGATTGGTCCTTCCTGACTACATGTCCAAAATATGTAAGATGCAGTCTAGCCATCCTTGCTTCCAAGCAGCACTCTGGTTGCACTTCTTCTGGGATAGATCTGTGGGTTCTTTTGGCAATCCATGGTATATTTATTTATTCTATTGAATAAGTAAACTCATGGAGACCCACTTTAAATAGTAAAATAGGGTTAAACATATACCTTGCTGAGTTGTTGGATCATAGAAAATATAGGTAAAGTGCCTAGCACATGGGGCTCCTCTGCTCTTCCTTTCTCCACATTACCCCACCCTTCTTACCCTTGCCAATACCCCTTTCCTATTGGTAGGGTTGGCATCACAATTTTGTAAGGCTATGATTGCTTTGGGCTTCAATTCAACGTACGTTTGGAAAAGTTTGCAAGTGCAATTCTTCCTCACCCCGTGTAAAGCAGTAGAGGGCAAGTTGTATTTCTGCAAACAAACGGCTCTTCTAACCAGTCCACAAGGTTCTTTGGCATTAGTGGGGCCAATGAGGACACTAGGAAGCAGCGAACGGAAGTGGTTTTTTTTATTCCTGAAGAAGGCCAACTGGCTGACCTGAGGGTAACCGTTGACCTGGCCCTGTTCCTCTCCTTGTTTCCCAGAGCTAAGTGGTGACTGGGAGCACAGAAGGGAAATTGCCTGCTCTCTGAATTCCCTCACCGCTCACTGTCAACTCTGTCTGAGCAGCAGCAGTAGCTCTTCTGGTGCCAGTGCCACCACTCTGGGGCTTTGGCTAATAGTGAGGCTTATTCAGAAATGGAGCAAGAAGGGAGGGGTTGTTTTGGTGTTGCAGGGCTGTTAATGGCATAGCCGAAATGTGTTTCTATTTTAAACGCAATCAACTTTAAAAATGTGTCATACCCTCAACCAAAAGAGACCAACATGAGGCTTTAAAAATAGCTTTCTGTGTTTGGATGGGAGCTGCCTGCTATAACTTCACAGCCATCCTTGCCCCAGCGAGAATCCTCCGTGGGAAGAACAAGTTATCCTTAGGCTGCCATTTCCATGGACCTGGAGGGGATCAGTAGCCAGGAAAAAGAGCTCATCAGAAACACTCTACTCCTTGCTTTGAGTCCATTCAACCCTTCTGGTGCTGCTCTACCCGCATGGGGTTGGCCTAGGGGATGTTGGAATGCCATGCTTAGAACATTTGCTGCCTGCCAATCTTTGGTTTTCTTCTCTGTTCGTGTTAGGAAAAAAAAATCATCTTCAAGTGTAATGAAAAAATACAGTGTTCCATAACTGTATCCTCATTGATATTAAGTGATTTCTTCTGTCTCCATACAACTGATTTTATAGGATAAACATACTACCACCAACTTCAAGGGCTTGATTGTGGAATGAAAGCTCCAAAACCCAGACATGGCTTTCAGCACCAGCAGGAGGACAGGACCCAGGCTAAGTGAGGTGCAGTGTGTGTTTCTGACCCCTTCCTCTGGGTGCAGGGTCCCTGCAGATGACTCAAACCCGCTGCTAGTTAAATGGAACCGGCTTTACCACTTACATGGTACCACAGGTTACAGTACTGTGCTCTAGCTCTTTCTTTGTCTCTCTGTAGGGTAGAGCTCAGGTGAGTCTCAAAAAAGAACCAACTGTTACCAGTGCTGTGGGAGCTTTGCTACAGAACAGGGCCCTGGAAGCCATGAATGAGATCCCAAACAAGTCAGGTGAGTTAGAACGTATGTACACTTCAGCTCTCAGATGAAGGGTCAGAGGGGGCCACTGTTGGCCTTGGGAGTCATTGGTAGTTGGTAAAAGCTAAAATGACATCCAGTGTTGCTTTTGGATACAAAAGACACGTGAGTTTATTTGAGGTTAAAGCTTATTTGCCAAGAGGAGATATTTCTTAATTTATCAGGATCACACAATTTTGACAATGTGCAGCAGGAGTCTAGAACCACTGTTTTCCAGTCTACTAAAGTTAAAAATAGACTGAGAATATTAGATTGCATGTCAGGTGTTTTGGTGAAAATGAGGGAGTGGCCTTTCTGGGCATAATTTCTTCAATAGTAGTAAGGCATAACCACCATGATAATTCTGACCATGTGCCAATTAATCCTCTTAATAATCTTCCAAATATTTTACTTCACATCTTATAGAAAGGGAAACTAAGGCTCAAAGAGGATAAGTTATTTTTCTAAGGCACACAGTAGGCAACTAGCAGGCCACATTAGATATCTGCTGTGCTATCCCTCTTTGTTAAGCTACATTCATAAATGTTTATGACAAACATACACTTCGAAGGCAGTATGAATTATTTAGTGGCCATTATTTAGTGGTATTATTGGAACTAGAACAAGAACTAACAGTCTCACTGTTCATAAAGTAAGAATACCAAAATGTCTTATTATTAGTTTTAAATTCCTTATGAGTGGCTTATGAACAAGGAATTGGTGTTTAAAAAATGTTCCAACAACACGAGCTCAGAAAGAGAAACAATACATATTCTCACTCATATGAGGGAGCTGATTAAAAATTACAAGAAGGAAAAAATCCTACTCAAAGATCAGATCATAATAAAAGGAGGGGAGGGAAGATAAGAATGATGTCAATATAAATGGACTAGAAATTGCATGTAATTGTTCTAACAAGATAAAAACAAAGACCACTACAGGAAAAGTTTCTATCATAAACAGAACTGGAACCCAAGGACATATAGAAAAATACTACTAAGTAAAAGATAGAGAAGACTTGGATGGGAAACTTAGATGAGAAGGGGGGGAAGGGGGAAGCATAGGGGAGGGTAAGCAGTAACCTATATGAATAATGTTTATCAAATTGCATATATGAAAATTGTCACAATGAAAAGCATGTCAAAATGAATCACATTGTGATGTACATTAAAAATTTCTAATAAAAAAAATGTTCTAACAGTCCTGTAAACACAAATCATTAAGAGTTTTGAGTTTTGGGGCTTTTATTTTGGCCACACCAACTGTATTTTTTTTTTTTAAAGAAAAGTCTCATTTTTACAGTTTTTTTATTGTGATAAAATATACATGATGATTAATCTTGACTGTCAGCTTGATTGGATTCAGCAGTACCTAGAGATTAGTAAAGCACATATCTGAGGATGTTGGTGAGGTTGTTTCCAGAGAAGATTAGATCATGAGGGCTCTGACCTAGTCAATAGTTTAATCCATTGATGGATGTGAACTTTGAATAGACTATTGAGAGGTAGTGGAACCTTGGAGGGTGGGGCCTGGTTGGAGGAAAAAGGTCTCTAGGGTTATGTCCTGAGGGGCGCTATTTCTTGCCCAGTTCTGTTATTTCTCCACTCTGCTTCCTGCCCACCATGATGTGAGCTGCTCTACCACACACTTCCTGCTGTGATGGACTGAAACCTCTGAACCTAGGAGCAAAATAAATCTTTCCTTCATTACTTTGTTTCTGTCAGGTTTTTGTTCACAGCAATGAAAAGTCTAACACTCATAATATTTACTATCATAACCATTTTAAAGTATACAATTCAGTGTCACTAAATACATTCACAATATTGTGCACCAATCACCAACATCCATTGTCACAGCTCTTTTCATCTTGTAAAACTGAAACTCTATCCATTCAACAATAAATCTCCATTTCTTCCTCCCACAGCCATTATTAGGTTTTCTCTCTCCATGATTTTGCTACTCTAAGTACTTCATATAAGTGGAATCATACAGCATTTGTCTTTTTATGGCTAGATTATCCTGCTTAGCATAATGTTCTCAAAGTTCATCCATGTTGTACCTTATATCAGAATTTCCTTCCTTTTTAAGGTTTAATATTTCATTGTATGTATATATAGTATTATCTATGCATTCATTCATGTACATTTGGGTCGTTTGCACATTTTTGGCTATTGTGAATATTACTACTACAAACAAGCATGCATACATGTTCAAGACTTTTTTTAGTTCTTTGAGAGCTTTCAATTCCTTTGAGGTATACCTAGAAGTGGAGTTGCTAGACCATATAGTTATCCTATTTTAATTTTTTGAGGAACCCTAACAGTGCTTTCCAGAACAGCTGTACTGTTTTATATTTCTACCAACATTGTACAAAGTTTCCATTTTCTCCACATCCTCACCAATACTTGTTATTTTCTGTTTTTTTTTTTATAGTAGCTGTCCTAATGGGTATGAAGTTGTATCTCATTATAGTTTTGAATTATATTTAATGATTTGTGATGTTATGAATCTTTTTAGGTGCTTATTTACCACTTGTATATCTTCTTTTTTAGAAATAGCTATTCAAGTCCTTTGCCCATTTTTGAATTGATCACTTGTTTTTTCTTGCTGAGTTTTAGGAGTTCTCTGTATATTCTGTATATTCTGGTATCTGTATCTGTATCTGGTATCTGTATATCTGATATGATTTACAAATACTTTAGCCCATTGTGTGGGGTGAGTTTTTACTCTATTGATATTATCTTTTGATTCATAAATTTAATTTTTTCATAAAGCATATTTTGTCTACTTTTTCTTTGGTTTGATATCCTATCCAAGAAATCATTGTATAAACAAAGGTCATGGAGATTTACCTCTGTTTTTTCCTCAGAGTTTTATACATTTAGATTTTATATTTAATCCATTTTGAGTTAATATTTACACATGGTGTTAGGTGAAGGCCCAACTTTGTTCTTTTGCATGTGGATATAGTTTTACCAGAACCATTTGTTTAAAAGACTGTCTATTTCCCATTAAATTGTTTTGGCCTTGTCAAAATCATTTGAATATATATATATATACAAGAGTTTATTTCTAGGCCCTTTATTTTATTGGTTTAAATAGTCTGTCTTAATGCCAGTACCACACTATTTTGATTACTGTAGAATTGTAGAAAGTTTCACAGCAGAAAGTATGAATCCTTCAAGATACAAACAACATTGTTTTAGATATTTGTGATCTGTTAAAATTCAGTATGGATTTTTAGAATAGATTTTTCTATTTGTGCAAAAACATCATGGGGATTTTGATAGTAATTGCATAGAATCTGTAGATTACCAAAGACAAAGACAAAGAATCTGTAGATTACCAAACCAAAGAAAACAATAATAAGTTTTCCAATCCATGAACATGGGATGTTCTCAAGTCTTTCATCTCATTGGTTAAATCCAAAGTAGTTTATTCTTCTTCATACTACTATAAATGGAACTGTTTTCATAATTTCCTTTTCAGATTGTTTATTTTTAGTGTGTAGTAATGGAATTGATATGTGATGACTTTGTATACTGCTACATTGCTGAATTCATGTAACATAACTTTTTTATGGTGAAGTTTTTAGGGTTTTCTACATGTAAGGTAATAGCATCTGTGAACACAAATAACTTTATTGTTTCCTTTCCAATTTGGATTTTTTCCAACATAATCATTCTTTTTCTTTTATTTATTCTTTTTTATTTTGTGATACTAAGGGGTTGAACGCAGATCCTCACACATGCTAAGCAAGTACTTTAACACTGAGCTGCACCCCCAGCTCTTTTTTTTTTTCTTTTTCTTTTTTATTTTTTGAGGCAAAATCTTGCTAAGTTGAGCAGGCTGCCTTTGGCCTTGAATTTGTGATCTTCCTGCCTTAGTCTCTCTAGTTGCTGGGATTACATGCATGAGCTGCGGTGTCTGGCTAATTGCCTAATTGTCTAATGGTTCTGGCTAGAAATTTTAGTACTATGTTCAATGAAAGTGGTGAAAGTAGGCATCCTTTCTTTGTTCCTCATCTTAGAGGGACTTTTTTTTTTGTCTTTCAATATTTAATATGATGTTCTCTGTCAGTTTTTCATAATTCCTTTCATTCTTTCTTGAGTTTTTTAAATCATGAAAAGATGTTGAGTTTTGTCCAATGCTTCTTCTTCATTAATTGCAATGATGATGTATTTTTTCTCCTTCATTCTTTTAAAGTGGCATATTACATTAATTAACTTTCATATATTGAAACTCCTTGAACTACAAGAAAAAATCCTACTTAGTAATGGTATATAATCCTTTCATAAGCTGCTGAATTTGGTTTATTAATGGTTTATTGATTTTTGTATGAATATTCACACCAGATATTGGTGTATAGTTTTCTTGGCTTTATTATCTGTGTAATGTTAGCTTCACAGAATGCATTAGAAATTGTTTCCTCCTCTTTAATTGTCTTGGGTGAGGGGAGCTTGAGAAGAATTGTTTTTAGTTTTTATTTAAATGTTTGGTAGAATTCACTAGTAAAACTAGCAGGTGCATCTTTTCTTTCCCATGAGGTTACTGATTCAATCACCTTGTTAGTGATAAATCTTATCAGATTTTCTATTTCTTCATAATTTGGTTTTGGTAGGTTTGCATTTTTAGGAAGCCTATCCACTTCATTGAAGTTTTCCAACTTATTGAGTTACAATGGTTCATAGTACTCTCATAATTTCTGTAGAATTGGTAATAATATCTCCTATTTTACTTCTGATATTAGTAACTTGAAACTGCTCTTTTTTTCTCTATCCATCTAATATCTTGATCTTTCCCAAGAAGTCAGTTTTTGGTTTTATTGATTTTTTTTCTTGTTTTTCTATTCTCAACTTGATTTATCACTCTTCTAATCTTTATTATTTACTTACCTCTTCTAACTTTAGGCTGTTCTATTTTTCATTCCCCAAGTTGCAAAGTTATGTTAACTTAAGTTATTTTTTGTTTATTAGCATATATTATACAAAATAATAGATTTTATTATGACATTTTCATACACGTGCATAATGTGCTTTGATCATATTCATCCCCATTACCCTTTCTTGTCTTCTCACCCACACTGGTCCCCTTTCTCTTCCTAAATAGTCCCCCTTACACTTCCATGTCTTTTCCTTTTCTTTTCTCTTCTCCTCTCTTCTCTTCTTTTCCTTTGCCTTCCCTTCCTCCCTCTTTCTTTCCCTCCTTACATCCCTCTCCTCTTCTTTCTTTTCTTTTCTTTTCTTTTTTTTCCTTTCTTTTCTTTTCTTTCTTTCCACTACTACAAGTTTGAACCCAGGGCCTTACACATGCTAGGCAAGTTCTCTGCCACCAAACCACACACTCAGCCCCTTTTTTCATTTTTCATTTTGACAGAGTCTTGCTAGATTTCACAGGATAGCCTCTGGCCTCAAACCTGCAATTCTCCTGCCTCAGCCTTCCAAGAAGCTGGAATTACAGGCATGTGCCACAGTGTCTAGCATTTTTCTTTTTTTCTTTTCTTTTTTCTTTTTATTACTCTAGATTTTACATGTAAGAGAAAATATGAAGTATTTATCTTTCTGACTCTGGTTTGTTTTACTTAACATGATGATCCAGTTCTATCCATTTTCCTGCAAGTGAAAAAGTTCATTAATTTTGTGTGACTGAATAAAACACCATCCTGTATATAGAACATGTTTTCTTTATCCATTCTTCCATGGATAGTCACATAAGCTGATTCTATAACTTGGCTATTAATAAACATGAGTATGCAGGTATCTCTCTTGTGTGCTGACTTTGATACCTTTGGGTATATATCCAGGAGTGGTATAACTGGATCCTATGGTAGTCCTACTTTTAGTTTTTTGAGGAACCTCCATACCAATTTCCATACTGACTGGACTAATTTATATTTCTACCAGCAGTATGTAAGGCTTCCTTTTCCTTTGCATCCTTACCAGAATTTGTTGTTTTTTGTTTTCTTGTTAATAATCATTCTGAATCAGATGAAATGGAATCTCAGTGTAGTTTTTGTCTGAATTTCTCTGAGGGCTAAAGATATAGAACTTTTTTCTTGTATATATTGGCCACTTGTACTTTTGAAAACTGTTCAGTTAATTTGTACATGTACTGTATAAAGGTATTTCTATACCCCATAGTGTTCCCCTGTTGTACAGAGGGTCGCTATGAGTCGGATACCGACTCGATGGCACCTAACAACAACAACAATATCCCAGGGAGGAGGACCTGGCAGCCCACTCCCAAAACAGTTACCCATTGAATACCCTATGAAAACAGAGAAACACTATCAGTTACAGTGCTAGAAAATGAGCCCACCCCAGGTTGGAAAGCACTCAAAAGATGAATGGGGAAGAGTTGCCTCCTCAAATTAGAGTCTACCTCAATGGCAAAAATGGAGTAAAGCCCTGGGGACCTCCATTTGCTGATGTGGCATGACTCAAAATGAGGAGGAACAGCTGTAAACATCCATTAATAATTGGCATGTGGAATGTGTGTAGTATGAATCTAAGAAAATCATAAATCATCAAAAGGGAAATGGAATGCATAAACATCGACATGCTAGGTATCAGTGAGCTCAAATGGACTGGTATGGGCCATTTTGAATCAGAATATCATGTGGTCTACCATGCTGGTAATGATGAAATAAAGAGAAATGGGGTTGCATTCATCATCACAAAAGACATCTCAAGATCTGTCCTGGAGTACAATGCTGTCAGTGATAGAATAATATCCATATGCCTACAAGGAAGGCCAGTTAATATGACCATTATTTAAATTTTTGCACCTACCACTAAGGCCACAAATGAAGGTAGGGAAGATTTTTTACCAGCTCCTCCAATCTGGAATAGATTGAACATGCAAAGAGGGTGTACTAATAATTACTGGTGACTAGAATGCAAAAATTGGAAAACAAAGAAGGCTCAGTAGTTGGAAAGTATAGCTTTGGTGACAGATACGATGCTGGAGATCACGTGATAGAATTTTGTCAGACCAATAACCATTTCATTGCAAATACATTTTTTCACCAACATAAATGGTGACTAGACTCATGGAATTCACCAGATGGAACATACAGGAACCAAATTGTCTACATTTGTGGAAAGAGATGATGGAAAAGCTCAATATCAGAAGTCAGAAAAAGACCAGGTGTTGATTGTGGATCAGAAGTTCAAACTGAAACTGAAGAAAATTAGAATAAGTGTATGAGAGTCAAGATATGACTTTGAATATATCCCATATGAGTTCACAGACCACATTAAGAACAAGTTTAATGCACTAGACACTAATGATAGAAGACCAGATGACATCAAAGACATCATTCATGAGGAAAGGAAAACATTATTTAGAAGACAGAAAAAAAACAAAAGACCAAGTTACATGTCAAAAGAGACTCTGAAACTTGCCCTTGAACATTGAATAGCTAAAGCAAAAAGAAGACATGATGAAGTTCAGGAACTAAACAGAAGATTTTAAAGAGCAGCTTGAGAAGACAAAATAAAATATTATAATGACATGTGCAAAGAGCTGGAGATAGAAAACCAAAAAGGAAGAACATGCTCTGTTTTTCTCAAGCTTAAGGAATTATAAAACACATTCAAACCTTGAGTAGCAATAGTGAGGGATTCTACAGAGAAAATATTAAATGATGCAGGAAACATCAAAAGAAGATGGAAGGAATACACAGAGTCATTATACAAAAATAATTGGTAGATGACCAACCATTTCAAGAGGTTGCATATGGTCAGAACCAATGGTACTGCAGGAAGAAGTGGAAGCTGCCTTAAGGGAATTGGTGAAGGTTCCATAAGCCTCCAGGAATAGATGGAATAGCAATAGAGATGTTTCAACAAACAGATGCAGCACTGGAGTTGCTTGTTTATGTGAAGACATTTGGAAAACAGGTACCTAGCCAACTGACTGGAAGAGATCCATATTTGTTTCTATTCCCAAGAAAGAAGATTCAACAAAAGGTGTACATCAGGGATATATCCTTTCACCATACTTCTTCAATCTCTATGATGAGAAAATAATATGCGAAGCTGGACTTTATGAAGAAGAATTCAGCATTAGGATTGGAGGAAGACTCATTAACAACCTGCATTATGCAGATGACACAATTCTGCTTGCTGAAAGTAAAAAGGATTTGAAACATTTATTGATGAAGATCAAACAACACCACTTACAGTATGGATTGCCTCTCAACATCAGCAAACCAGAAATCCTTACAACTGCATCTATAAGCAACTTCATGATAAATGGAGAAAAGACTGATGTTTCCAAGATTTTGCTTTACTTGTTTCAACCTGTGGAAGCAGCAGTCACGAAATCAAAAGACAAATTGCATTGGGGAAAGCTGTTGGAAAAGACCTCTTTAAAGTGCTGAAAAGTTAAGATGTCGCATTGAAGATGAAAGTGAAACTGGCTCATGCCATTGTATTTTCAGTCACATCATGTGGTTGTGAAAGCTGGACATTTAATAAGGGAGACAAGAGAATAATTGATGCTTTTGAATTATGGTGTTGGAGATGAATATTGAATATTCCATGAACTGCCAAAAGAACCAACAGATCTGTCCTAGAAGAAGTGCAACCAGAGGGCTCCTTGGAAGCAAGGATGGCTAGACTGCATCTCATGTATTTTGAACATATAGTGATGAGGGACCAATCCCTGGAGAAGGATATCATGTTTGGGAGAATGGCAGGTCAATGAAAAAAACAAAAACCCTCAACTATATAGATTGACATGGTGTCTGCAACAATGGGCTTAAACATAAATAAGATCATGTACCTTGCCCAGAATTGGGGAGTGTTTTGTTCTGCTATACATAGGGTCACTAGGAGTTGGACTCAACTTGATGGCATCTAACAACAAGGGAAAGATGAAGTCAGAGAGAAGGGCAAAGGGCAAGAAGTGGGCAGGAAAGAAGAAAGAAGAAAAGAAAAATATCTATCTATCTATCTATCTATCTATCTATCTATCTATCTATTTAGGCTATTGTGAGAGGGATTTTTTCCTTAAGTTCTTTCTCAGCATGTTCATGATTGGCATGTAGAAAAAAATTTGATATTTGTATGTTGATTTTGTATGCTGCTACTTTGATGAAAGTGCTTATTAGATCTAAGAGTTCTCTGATAGAGTTTTTTTGATCTTTAAATATGGGGTCATGTCTTCTGCAAATAGGGATAATTTGACTTCAGCCTTTCATATTTGTGTCCTTTTTTTGTCTGCCTTATTGCTTTGGCTAAGAATTCAAGAACTATATTGAATAAGAATGGAGAGAGTGGACACCTTTTTCTCATTCCTGATTTTAGAGGAATGTTTCATTTTTCCCCCCATTCAATATAATGTTGCCTATAGGTTTGTAATATATATCCTGTATTATGGTATAGTATGTTCCTGGTATTTCTGGTTTCTTTTGCACTTGTATCATGAATGGATGCTCTATTTTATTAAGATCATTTATTGAGAGGACTGTGTGATTTTTTTCCTTGATTCTTTTTATGTGCTATATTACATTTATTGATTTGCACATGTTTGACCATCCTTGTGTCCCTGGAATGTAACAGACTTGATCATGGTGGTGGTGTTGCTGTTAAGTGCCGTCAAGTTGGTATCCGACCCATAGCGACCCTCTGTACAACAGAGGAAACACTATTGTCAGTGCTTCTCTGCTGTTCATAGGGTTTTCAATGGCAGATTGATTTTTGGTAGGGGGTTGCCAGGTCCTTCTCCCAAGCCTGCAGCTTCTGGTGTTCCCAGGAAGTCTTCCATCCAGGTACTAACCAGGCCCGACCCTGCTTAGCTTCTGAGATCTGACAGGATCGGATGCCACAGGGCTACGGCTGCAGGCACCTGATTATGGTGTATGATCTTTTAAATGTGTCACTGAATTTCATTTGTGAAGATTTTTGCATTTATGTTCATCAAGAAAATTCATGTATAGTTTTCCTTTTTTTGTTGTACACTTGTCTGACTTTGGTTTCAAGGTAATGCTGACTTTGTAAAATGAGTTTGGAAGTATCCTTTCCCTTTCTATTTTATGGGAATAGTTTGAGGTGTATTGGTATTAGTTCTTCTTTAAAGGTCTGGTGGAATTCAGCAGTGAATTCTGTCCAATCCTGGGTTTTTCTTTATTGGGAGACTTTATATTATTGGTTCAATTTTGTTGCTTGTTATTGATCTATTTATCTTGTTTATATCCTCTTGGTTCAATTTTGGTAGGTCATATATCTCTAGAAATTTATTCGTTTCTTCTAGAGTTTCTAATTTATTGGAATATAAATTTTCAAAATATTCCCTAATGATCTTCTGAATTTCAATGGTATCCATTATCACATCCTTTTTTCTCTCTGATTTTATTAATTTGGATCTTCTTTCTCCTTGTACTGGTTAGTTTGGCCAAGGATTTCTCAATCCTATTTATCTTTGCAAAGAGCCATTTCCTTGTTTTATTGATCCTTTGGGTTTGTATAGTTCTTTCCAACACCTTTAGGTGCATCATTAGTTATTTATTTGAGATCTTTCTGATTTTTTAATGTAAGAACTTAGCTATTAACTTCCCTCTTAGAACTGTCTTCACTGTATTCCATGAGTTCTGGTAAATTGGGTCTTCACTTTCACTTGATTCCAGGAATTTGTCCATTTACCCCCTGATTTCAATGACCCCCTTGAAAAGTGTATTTTTCAGTCTCCATGTGTTTGTATAGTTTCTGTAGTTTCTCTTGTTATCAATTTCTAATTTATTTCATTATGATCTAATAATATACAAGAAATTATTTCAATATTTTGTGCTTCTGAAGAGTTGTTTTATGGCCTAAAATGTGATTTATTTTGGAGAAAGTTACATAGGCTGCTGAGAAGAATGTATATTCTTCAGCTGTTCTATAGAATAGTCTGTAGAGTTTTGTTAAGTATATTTATCTATGATGCAATTTAACTCTAAAGGGTTTTTTGTTGTTGTTGATTTTTGTCTGGAAGACCTATCTGTGCATGAGAGTAGGGTATTGAAATCACCCACTATTATTACACATAGACCTATCTGTCCCTTTATGTCCAGTAATATTTGCTTTAGGAAATTGGATGTACCAACATTTAGTGCATATGCATTTACAATTGTTATATTATCTTTCTGGAGTGTTCCCTTTATTAATATTGGCTTGAAGTGTGCTTTGTCAGATATGAATATAGCTACTCCTACTTGATTTTGGATTCCCATTTGCTTGGACTGTCATTTTCCACCCTTTCATTTTCAGTATCTGTGTGTCTTTGCCGTTGAAGTGAACGTCATACAGCTGCAAACAGTTGGATCTTGTTTGTTAATCTATTTTGCCAGTCTGCATCTCTTAATTGGGGAGTTAAAACTGTTTACATTTAGGATTATTACTTATAGGTATGTAATAGTTTCTCCTTTTTCCATTTTAGAGGGTTTCTTGGTTACTGTTTAATTCTTTCATTATTTTCATGTATTTATCTATTCTTCTAGTGAAATTTATTCTTTTCTGAGCACTTATACTTCTATGTTTCTTGCTGTTCGTTGTTGTTGTTGTTGTTGTTGTTGTTGTTGTTGTTAGGTGCCGTCAAGTTGTGTCCAACTCATAGAGACCCTCACAGGGTTTTTGGGAGGTTATGGCTGGTTATTCCGGGATTGCCTTGGGAGTGGATTATCACATCCTTCTCCCATTTTTGCGGGGCTGGGAATCGAACCCAGGACCTCAGAGACTGCAGAGTGATGCTCTACCAAGTGAGCTAAATCCCAGCCCATTCTCTGTGTAGTATTTCTTCAACTCTCTTTTATAATATGGACTTAGTGGTTATGAATTGCTTTAGTTTATGCTTATCATTGTTGTTGTTGTTGTTAGGTGCCGTCAAGTCATGTCTGACTCATAGTGACCCTCACAGGGTTTTTAATTGCTGATTGTTTTGGGATTGCTTTGGGAGTGGATTGCCACATCCTTCTCCCATTTTTGCAGGGCTGGGAATCAAATCCAGGACCTCAGAGACTGCAGAGCCCTATTCTGTGTATAGTATTCCTTTAACTATCTTTTATAATATGGACTTAGTGGTTATGAATTGCTTTGGTTTATGCTTATCATGGAAGGTCATTATTTCTCCTTTGATTTTTAAAGAAGAACTGCTCGAAAGAGAAGTTTTGGTTGGCAGTTATTTTGTTTCAGGTCTTGGAAATACACCAGTCCATGCTTTCCTGTTTATTAGCATTTCTAATGAGAGATTTGATGTTATTCTGATAGGTTTGCCTTTGTGAGTTGGTGTTTCTCTCTCGTAGCCTTCAGTATTCTTGCTTTGTTCTGTACTCTTGACATTTTAACTACTACATGATTTGGAGATGTTCTTTTCTGGTAATGTCTGTTTGGGTTCCTAAATGCCTGGTGTACTTGGATTTCTTGATAGCACCTAATAACAAAAAATGCATGCTGTACTTGGATTTCTTTTCCTAGATTCAGGAAAATTTCTGCAATAATTTCATTGAATAGGTTTTCTGTGCTTTTGGTCTACATCTCAGTTCACTCATCTTCATTACAAATTTATAGGTTTGGTCTGTTAATCATGTCCTGGAAGTCTTTACTGTTTTGGTCATGATTGGTTTGTGGGTCCCCCTGCCTCTTTATTGCCATCTGAATGTAATAATTCCTCAACATTGTCTTCAATCCCTGATATTCTTTGTTCTCCCTCATCTAGTTTACTGGTGATACTTACCATTGACGGTTCTCCCAACTGCCCCAGTATAAGAAATCAAACCCAGTTTCTTGTGAATGCTATGCCAGTGCTCTACCATTAAGCTACAAACCCACCTCCTTCATTGAGGTTTTTATTTGATTTTTTGAGCTTTTCCAAGATTTACATTTGACTTTTTTTATTTTAAGAATCTCTGTCTCTTCGATGAATTTCTTATTCAACTTACTGAATTCCTTTTCCAAGTCTTGAATTGACTTCTTTGTTATCTGTTTATTTGAAACTTCTTTCACATCTTGATCATTTTTAAAAACTAGACCTTTGAATTATTTAGCATTTCAACCACTTCAATATTTTTGGATTCAGTTTTTGAAGAATAAATGAACTTTTGGAGAAGTCATGTAACCTTTTCCACATTTCTTGTTTTTCGGTGTTACAATTTGTATATCTATTGGGATGGATATCTCTTTCTGTTTTGAAAGGGGGTCTTAGCAAATAGCACTCTCTTATGGGCTTAATCTCTAGTACTACTCAGAGAAGAGAAAACAAATCACCATAACAGCAAAAGCAAAACAGAGTTAGATATAGAAATACAATAACAATCAATTAAAGACAACAACTATACCATTAGTAACCATAGAAAATGGCAAAAAATAATGTGGAATGGGCTATGAAGTTAAGAATGAATGAAGGTAAAAGTAATAATAATGAAAGGGGCAGGAAATGGGAAAAGAAGTAAGCTCAAATAAAAGAACAAGAAGAAAAAAATAAAAGAACAGCTGGAAGAGGAAGAGAAAAGAGGAAGAGATTTTTAAAAATCCATTCATAAAATAAAGGAAAACATGTAAGTAAAATCAGAAAAAGAAAGAAGAATAAAAAACAAACACATAGAAGATTATCAAAAATAAAACAAGCCAACAACAGCACTGAAAATATAAAAAGGAAAAACGTAGCTGAGCACCATGCCGTTCGCCTCTAATCCCGCAGATCAGGAGGCTGAAGCAGGAGAATCTAAAGTTCAAGGCCAGAGGCAGCCTACACAATTTAGCAAGGCCCTACTTCAAAGTAAAACAAGGCATGGAAGTGCAGGTCAGTGGTAGAGCACATGCCTAGAATGTAGAAGGCCTTGGGATGTATCCCCCAGTACCGTGACAGAAAGAAGGAAAGGAAAGGAAGGGAAAGGAAAGGAAAGGAAAGGAAAGGAAGAAAGGGAAGGAAGAGAGAGAGGGAAGGGAAGGAGAGAGGGAGGGAAGGAAGGAAAAAAAGGAAAGAAAAAAGAAAAAGAAAGAAAGGAAGGAAGGAAGGCAGGAAGAAAGAAAGGAAAAAGAAAGAAAGAAAGGAAAGAAAGAAAGAAAGAGAAGAAAGAAAAGAAAAGAAAAAAGAAAGGAAGAAAATGAAAAAGACAGAGTTCCAGAATCTTCTTCTGGGTCCTCTAATGTTAGAACTCATCAGGTCTGGGGAGAGTGGCAGCTCAGTAGGTCATAGCTGGAGTCTGTTGAAGTTCCTGTGTGTTCCCACTGCATAGGTGGGTGCTGTACATGGGCTGAGAGGCAGCCTGGTCAAGGGTATGTTATCAATATCAGGGCTGCACTCACGTGAGAAACTTCCCCTCTTTGTGTACCGGTAGCTGCTGCTGGCTCCTGTGAACTTTACAGCCTCTGGCCCAGGCAGGTTCCCACTCCAGAGGACCCCAGTTTGTGCTCACAGGGACAGCCAAGGTCCAAGCTAAGGTGTCCCCCAAGTGCACAGTCGTGGAAGCAAACAGCTGAGGTCTGTGCTGGAGGGAGAGCACCGAGCACACCAGGCACTCTGCTTGCTGGTCTCCATGCTTCCAGATCCCATCCAGCAGTAAACCACTCTGTGAGAGGAAGATTGTTGTTGTTGTTAGGTGCCGTTGAGTTGGTATCCGACTCCTAGTGACCCTCATAGGGTTTTCAATGGCTGAGTGCTTCGGGATTTCCTTGGGAGTGGATTGCCAGGCCCTTCTCCCACTTTTGTGGTGCTGGGAATTGAACTCGGGGCCTCAGAGACTGCAGCGCAGCGCTCTACCCACTGAGCTAAATCCCAGCCTGTGAGAGGGAGAAGGCTGCAGAAATTGAGCGATCTGCTCAACCTGGGCTCACAGCTGTGGTTCCACCTGGCAGCAAGACACAGTGGCACAGAGGCCACTTCCGAGGCTGTCTATGGGCTCCAAGTTGAACTGTCAGCCTCTGCAATAATCCCCAGGTGGGAGGGTGGCCACTGCCCACTGCACCCGCCACTGCTGGAGCTCCCTGCCTCTTATACCTCTCGGTAGGTCCCTATGTGACCTTCCCCATATCCATGACTGCCTCTCATGGCCATCTTCCACCAAGACAGTGTGGCAGGGGACCCCAGGCTCCTTGACTTGTGATTATTCCTTGTTTTCAGGTCCCCAGAGTAAATCAGTCTCAGGCATTAGGCCCCCTCTCAGGAGGGCCCCTGGCTATAGCTCTCAGAGATATGGGGGGGCAATACTGTAGATTTCTTCAATGCTGACCTCCCACGCAGGCAGAGTCATTGTCACACCAAATTCCTGCACTGAATTTAAGCATTATATATATAATATCAGGGCTGGGGTTTAGCTCAGTTGGTAGAGCACCCCTCTGCACTCTCTGAGGCCCTCGGTTTGATCCCTAACACCACAAAAATGGGAGAAGTACATAGCAATCTACTCCTGAAGCAATCCCAAAATCAGCCATTGAAAACCCTATGAGGGTCGCTGAGTTGGACCTGACTCAATGGCACCTAACAACAACAATATATAATATCTTTCCTTGTCTCTTGTAATCTTTTTGGAACTGTCTATTTTATCTTATATGAATGTGGCCACTTTTCCTTTTTTTTTTTCTTAATTTTTTTTTTTCAGTACTGGAGATTGAACCCAGGGCCTCACACTTGTATGCTTTGCAAGTGCTGTACCACTGAGCTGCACCCCAAGCCCTTTTTTTTTTTTTTTTTTTTTTTTACTTTTTAAGACAGGGTCTCACTAAATTATGCAGACCACCTCTGGTCTCAAACTTGCAATCCTCCTGTGTTCACCTCCCACGTCGCTGGGGTTGCCGACGTGCGCCACCGCACCCAGCCATGGCCATTTATCTTTTTGATGACTTTGCACATTATCTTTTACTGTCCTTTTAACTTATTTGTGTCTTTGGAAATAAAATGACTACGTTGTAGACAGCATGTACCTGGATCCAGCTTTATCCATTTTACCAGTGTCTGGTTTTTAACTGAAGAGTTTAATCCATTTACATTAATTACTGATAAGGAGGGTTGCGTGTCATTTTGCTATTTATTTTTCACAGACCTTATAACATTTTAGACTGTTTTCTTAGTATCTATTAAGTATATATAATTGGCTTCATTATGACCTTTTCATACATGTTACCTTATCGCTTTTTTGTCCCTCACTTCCTACATTAGTCTTCATTTCTATTTTGTTGATTTTTTTGTGAAGCATTTAAATTCCTTATTTGCTTTTGTATATATTCTATAGCTGGCGTGTGTGTGTGTGTGTGTGTGTGTGTGTGTGTGTGTGTTTGTGTTGTTCCCATAAGAATTACATTTATCATAAAGTTACAATATTCTAATTTGAATATGTAATAGCTTTTCTTCAGTAACATGTAAAAACTCTAATCCTAAACAACTCTGTCTCCATCCCTTTCGATTGTCAACATCACAGAAGTATGTTTTTATACATTGCATGTTCAAAGACATAAATTAGGAATTCTTTTGAACTTTTTAGTTATTTTTCCCCAGTACTGAGGGGTTATACCCAAGGCCTTGTGCATGCTAAGCATGTCCTCTACCACTGAGCCATACCCCTTGCCCATTTAAAAAATAAAATTATTTTTAATTGTGAGACAAAGTCTCACTAAGTTGTGCAGGCTGCCTCTAGCCTTGAGCTCAAAATCCTCCTGCATCTGCTTCCCTAGTCACTGGGACTGTGGGCATCTCCTTGAACTTTTCTTACAAGGCAGGTCTTATAACAGACTCCTCTAGCTTTTGTTTATCTGTAAATGTCTTAATTTCTCCCTCACTTTTGAAAGAGAGTTTTCTATTTACGGGATCCTTAATTCATAGGGATTTTTGCTGGGGAGAGTTGTTGTGTTTTGGTTTTGGATTTTTCCTTTTAGCATTTAGAGTATATTGACCCACTGTCTTCTGGTCTTCAAAGTTTCTAGTGAAGAAACTGGTGGTGTTATTAGGATCCCTTTTACAAGAAGGACCCCCCAAACCAGAATTTACTTATAAAAATTTGTGCATTTATTTTTACATGTTCAAACTTCAGTCACTGTCAAAGTATTCTCCACTTGATGTAATACACCTATCAAGATGTTTTTTCCACTGTTCACATAGGTTTTGAACTCATAGATTTTGATGCCTTTTCATACTTCTGCCTTTTCTTGTCTCACTTCCTCCACATTGGCAGATGCTTCCCCTCCAGGACTTTTTTCACCCAGGAAACAAAAATGTCACACAGGGCAAGATTGGGGATTGGGTGAATAGGAAGAGTGGAGGACAATCAGTGAAGTTTGGGCAGGTACTTTGTCATGGTGGAAGAACCAGTCACCCGTTTGCTACAACTTGGGATGTTTCTTCCACAAATCATGACTCAACCTTCAGAAAACTTCCTGATAGTAAAATCTTTGGTGGACCATTTGACCCGGAGGAACAAATGCCAAGTGCACCACATCCTTCTCATATGAAAAGCCAGATGATCATTGTTTTCATGTTTGTTTCTATATTTTTTGAGGGGATCCTTGCTCCTATGTGATGAAAGTTTGATTATGTCTGGGGGTTAGTCTCTTATGAGTTCATTTTGCTTGGTTTTTTTGTACTCCTTGGATGTTTATAGTTATGACTTTCATTAAATTTGAAGTTTTCAGCTCTTACTTTTAAAAAAGAAAGTTCTCTCTCCCCTTTCCTCTCTGTTCTTTTTTCTGAGAGTCCCACACTGCAAATATTGGTCAGCTTGGCTTGATGGTGTCCCACAGTTCCCTTAAGCTCTGTCTCATTTTCTTCAATTGTTTTTACTTCCTGGTTCTCAGACTTGGTCATTTCTGCTGTCCTGTCTTCAGGTTCACCCATTCATTCTTCTGCCTGCTCAAGTGTGTCCTTAACCCCCTTTAGTGATTTTTTTGTTTCAGTTATATTTTCAGTTCTAGAATTTATTTTTGGTTTCTTTTCATGAATCCTATCTTTTTGCTGATATTTCCATTTTTTCTCATGTTATTTTCATCAGTTTCTCTATAACTTTCTTTAGTTCTTTGAACTTCTTTAAGCCAGTTATTTAAGTCTTTGACTACTTAATCTGTCTGGTACATCTGTCATCAGGTATTTTTTATGGACAGTTTCTGTTGATTTTTTTCCCCTTTAAATGCACCATACTTTCTTAATTCTCTGTGTATATTGTGATTTTCTTGTTGAAAATTAAACATTTGAATCTAATAATGTAATAACTTTGGAAAGTAGATTCTCTCTCTTCCCAGGGTTTGCTGATTTCTTTTTAAAAATATTGTAGACTATGTCTGTGCCAATGATGAGCCTGATGTGTAAACTTAATGTCTGTGAGATCTTTTTCTGAGCCTGTGTCTTCCCCTGGGCATGCATGGTCACTTTCCAATTTTCCTATACATGTAGTTGTTTTTGGATGTGCTAGTTTCTAATGCCTGATTTCTAAAAAAGGAAAAAAACAAAAATGGAGAGAGTTGGGGAAGGGCGCTGGCTCTTTAAATCCCCTAGAGGCCACTTTAGCCAGAATAGATGATTGCAGCAGTGCTGGGAGGTGCAATAATAATGGCCACCTGGCTCTTTCTCTGTATCTCTTTGACCAGAAACAACTATCAGCCATCAGAACATAAATCCATGATATATAGAGAATGAGACCCTTATTACCCACGTTGGATCCCACAAGCCACGTACTCAATCTCGATTAATCTAGGCACACACGCACGGCTGCCTACCACATGGCTGAGGGAGATGGAGTGTAATCGCTACTGTGCTAAGAGTTGAAATTGATGAAATTAACTGCTTTTAGTGATGAAATTAACTGCTTTTAGTGATGAAATTAACTGCTTTTATTGTCCAGGCCTTTCTCTGGAAATTGAAAGCCTTCAACAGACTCCAGAGTTCCCAAATAATAACATTAGCCAGATTCTGCCCATGTAGTTGTGTCTAGATGGGGACAGTCCTGGTGCTTTCTACTCTGTCACCTTCCCAAAATTCTGAGAGGCTACTAGTTCTCTCCTGAACTGTGCAAAAATGGAACAATTAGGTAGATTGTAGTTTTCACTATGAAAAAAATAATTTAAACTGGTGTTTGGTAGAACTTTCACTGTTGTTGTTATTGTTGTTAGGTGCCGTCGACTTGGTATCCGACTCATAGTGACACTCATAGGGTTTTCAATGGCTGTTTTGGGATTGCCTTGGGAGTGGATTGCCAGGCCCTTCTCCCATTTTTGTGTTGCTGGGAATTGAACTCAGGACCTCAGAGACTGCATCATAGCACTCTACCAACTGAGCTAAATCCCAGCCCAGAACTTTCACTAGCAGGCTTTTTTTGTAAAGCATAATGATTCATGCCCAATAAGCAATTTCTTTAGACTATGACTTCCTATTTTCAGAGAATATATAATAATGCTTAGAAGAATGAAAAGTTTTCAAGTTTGAGGTCAAATCTTTTTTGGCAAGAAGCAATATTTCTTAATTTATCAGGATTAGATAACTTTGACAATGTGCAAAGTTGAGGCTGACTACTGTACCAGATGTCTAGAACCATTGATCTCTAATCTAGTAAACTTGGAAATCCGAGATTGGTAATAGGAAAAGCCAGCATGTCAAATGTGCTATTGAAAATCAGGGAAGAATTTCTTCCCTTGACTAAATAATTCCTTTAAAATGACAGCAAGAAATAATTGAAAAGGTCCTGAATTAAGACTCAGAAGTCTTGTGTCCTAATATGTGATGTTAAGCAGAACATTGTATAGACACCATTCTGATACATCAGAAAATAGACAAGCCGGTAGGTCTAAATAAATGGTATGTTTGTTCCTGAGCAGTTAAAGGAAGTCTGTGATTACTGTATTGTTTCTAAGATAAAGGCAAAAAATTTTTAAATGGCACACACTTGTTGTTGTTAGGTGCCGTCCAGTCAGGTCCCACTCATAGCAACCTTATGTACCACAGAATGAAACACTCTCTGATTCTGTGCCAGGTACACAATATTTTTTATGTTTCAGCCTATTGTTGCAGATACTGTGTCAATCCATCTAGTGGAGGGTCTTTCTTTTGTTCCTTGACCTGCCACTCTCCCAAACAGGATGTCCTTCTTCAGAGATTTGTCCCTCTTCATACATGTCCAAAATACATAACGTGAGATGCAGTCTAGTGATTCTTTCTTCCAAGGAGCTGTCTGCTTGCACCACTTCTAGGATGGATCTGTTGGTTCTTTTGGCAGTCCATGGTATATTTAATATTCATCTCTAGCACCATAACTCAAAAGGATCAATTCTTCTCCTGTCTCCCTTATTCAATGTTCAGCCTTCACAGCCATATGATGTGACTGAAAACATGGTGGCATGAGTCAGGAACACTTTTGTTTTCAATACAACATCTTTACTTTTCAGCACTTTAAAGAGGTCTTTTCCAACAACTTTTCCTAGCGCAATGTGTCTTTTGATTTCTTGACTTCCACAGGTGTTGATTGTAGAACCAAGTAAAGCAAAATCTTGGACATCAATCTTTTCTCCATTTACCATGAAGTTGTGTACTGACCCAACTGTTGAATATTTTTGTTCTCTTGATGTTTAGGCACAATCCATACTGAAGGCTGTGTTCTTTGATCTTCATCAGTAAATATTTCATATCCTCTTTACTTTCAGCAAGCAGATGTGTCATCTGCATAACATAGGTTATTAGCTAGTCTTCCTCTAACCCTACTGCCACATTCTTCTTCAAAAAGTCCAGCTTCTTGGATCATTTTTACTCAGTGTAGAGATTGAAGAGGTATGGTGAAAGGACACAGCCCTGACGTACACCTCTGTTGACTTTAAACCAGTCAGTGTTTCCTTGTTCTGTTCAAATGACTGCCTCCTGGTCCATGTATAGATTCCTCATTAGTACAATTAAGTGCTCTGGTATTCCCATTCTTCACAGTGTTATCCATAATTTGTTCTTATCCACACAGTTAAATGCCTTTGCATACTCAATAAAACATAGATACACATCTTTCTGGTATTCTCTGCTTTTGGCTAATATTTATCTGACATCAGCAATGATGTCCCTGGTTCCATACCCTCTTCTGAATCTGGCTTGATTTTGCAGCAGTTGCCTGTCTATATACTACTGCAGTCACTTTTGAATGATACTTAGCAAAATTTTACTTGTGTTAGGGTCTGACTTATAGCAGCCCTATGTACAACGGAACAAAACACTCCCTGACACTGTGTCATGCCCAGCACAATGTCAGTCCTTTTCTGCTATTCATAGGGTTTTCAATGGCTGATTGTTTTCAGATTGCTTTGGGAGTGAATTGCCACATCCTTCTCCCATTTTTGTGGTGCTGGGGGTTGAACCCAGGGCCTTAGTATATAGCAACTCTCTACCAACTGAGCTAAACCCCAGCCCCTGGCACACACTAGGTTCTATAATACCATCTGACCTCATATTCTACTCTTTCTTCTCAATTCTGCTTTAGGTGTAATGACCTCTGTGTTTTTCCTTGAACATAATAGAGGCATGCACACTCCTGCCTCAGAGCCTTTGCACTGGTTGCTCCCTATGCGAAAAACAAAAATGCTCACTAATTTGCAGTTCTTACTCAATTTCTTTCCTTTAGTTCTTTGCTGAAGTTTCATCTTCTCAGTGGGGCTTCCCCAGCCTCTGTATTTAAAATTACCCAGCGCCTCTCCAGTTCCTTTTATAGGTTTCATCTCCATTAATATTCTACCATTAATATTCAATATATATTTAATTCATTTTTTCTCACTTCCAACAAGAAAGGAATGTAAATTTCAAGATAGCAGGGTTGGTCTACTTTTTAAAAAATGTAATACTATACTCCTATTTTAAAAATTATTTGTGGCACATCTGAGCTGCTCAAAATAATTCTCAAAATATGTGGGGGAAAGTAAGAATCTGATTCAATAATTTCTCGCTTAAATTATTGACATTTGAATATAATTGCCATGCTAATTATCTTTATTGAGATTTGTTATTGTTAGTTTCCATCGAGTTGTGTCAAACTCAGAGCAATCCTCATAGGGTTTTCAGTAGCCGATTGCTTTGGAGTTGTTTTGGGATTGCTACAGAAGTAGATTGCCACGTTCTTCTTTTGTTTTTGTGGTGCTGGGGATTGAACCCAAGTCCTAAAAGAGGCAGAGCAGCACTATACCAACTGAGCTAAACCCTTAATGTCAGGCATAAGAAGCTCAAAAATGTTTAATTTCGTTTTCTTTTGTGTGGCCTTACTTGCTTACATTTAAAAATAAGATTGCTAAAATTAGTGTGCCTTTAATTTAGACAAATGTCATTTGGAGCTGTCCTGGGGAGGAAGCAAGAGTATATTGAAGGAATGTGATCCTCTAGAATGTTTAAGATTTAGAGATAAGTGCTGAATGCCCTTCACAAATGTCATACAATTGGTGCCATGCATAAATCAGAATCATATGTAGAGTCTATTCCTTTGTCCAGTCTGTGTTAATAAGAAGACCTGTTTGTAATATGAGGGTCTGCCATGGTTTGAATGTGCCCTCCCAAATCCATGTGTTGGAAGTTTAATCCCCAGCGCAGCAGTGTTGAGAGGTGGGCCCTGTAAGATATGATTAGTTCATCAAAGCTCTGCCCTCACGGCATGGATTAACACTGTTATCCTGGGAGGGGGTAAGTTATCACAGAACATGTTCCATATGGAAGGATGAGTTCAGCCCCTTTTTCACTTATGTGCATGTGTTCTTGCCCTTCTGCCATGGATGATGCCACAGGAAGTCCCTTTGGAGATGCAGGCCCCTTGACTTTGGACTACCCAGGTTCTAGAACTATAAGAAATAAATCAATCTAAATAAATCCAGTCTCAGATATTCTGTTATGGAAGCACAAATCAGACTAAAAGAAAAATTAGAATTGAGAAGTATGGCTGTTGCTATAACAAAGAGATGAAAGTAAAAGACACATTTCTGAAAATGAGGAAGCAGCTTTGGATCTGAGTAATGATGGAGGCTGGGAGAACTTAGAGGATCAGACTAGAAAAAGCCTAAACTGTTGTTAAGCGTAATTGTGTTGAGGGCTTAGTCTTCTAAGACAAGGGCTGTGGGAAAGCCTAAATCACATTAGAGGTTACAGTCATGCACCATGTAGGGATGTCAACAATGGAGTGCCTCTGTGGTGGTGGCCCCATAAGATCACAGTGGAGCCTAAAAATTCATATCACCTAGCAACGTCATAGCTGCCCTAAAGTTATAGTGAAACACATTGTGGTGGTGCCAGGGTGAACAAGCCTACCTTACTGCCAACTGGATAAAAGTATAGCACATAAAATTATGTATAATGTGTGATATTTAATGATAACTGACTATGTTACTGCCTTAAGTATTTATATGTTATACTTTTAATCATGATTTTAGAGTGTACTCCTACTTACTAAAAAAAAAAGCTTACTGAACAACATACTGTGTTATCCAGGCAGTGGCCTCGTACGTTTCGTGTTTACCTAGTCTCTGGCCACTGTCAGCCTGGTCAGGCATGGGTTTCCCATCTCAGGCAGAGGCCACACAGAGTGATGGACTACACTATCTAAGTGTGTGTAAGAGTGTTCTAGGATGCTCACACAACACCACAATTGCCTAACATCACACTTTTCAAAAGTATCTCCATTGTGAAGTGATGCATGACTCTCCTTAAGTGGTAGTGGTCAGAGTGTTCATAGAAATGTGGATGATAAAGGTTATTCTGATGAGGTCTCAGAGGGAAATGAAGAAAAAAAGCATTGGAAACTGGAATAAAGGCCCTCTTTTTGATACAGTTAAAAAGAACTTGGCAGAATTGTGTCTGTGTCCTAGGACTTTGTGGAAGGGCAATGATCTAAGAGATCTGGCAGAAGAAACACCTAAGCAGCAAAGTGTTCAAGGTGCTACATGGCTTCTTTTGGTGCTGGGCAATAGCATTAGAGAAAAAGAGACATGATTTCAATGTGGAATTCATAAGTAAAAGGGAAACAGAACAGAAAGATCTAGAAAACTCTCAGCCTGGCTATCTAAAGAATAAAAAAGTATGTTTGGGAGAAAATGCTAAGGGTGTGGCCAAGTTACTGCTAAAGAGATTAAGTCAGATAGAAGGAAGCATGAAGTTCTATTCATCACGTCAAGAGTGTAATGACACTGGATTTCAAGCAACTTTGAGACAAGCTAGTATCTTGAGGGCAGGGTTTCCAGAGAGATGCCCATCTGACCTCAACATTCACTGCTCTGTGCATTAGAACTATGCTCCCCAAATTCTGGCACAGTACCCCTCAGCCTCCCAAGCAGTGGCTGAATTGGGTCCCTGTGTGCCTCTGCCACTGCTCTGGACAGTATAAACCATAAACCCTGGCAACATCCACTTGCCCCTAGTTCTGCAGGTGTGCAGAAGAGCTCTGGGGCTGTGGTGGCCCCACCTAGACTTCAAATGATGTCATGGACAGGTAAGGGGGTGGGGGGTCAGGCAAAACCCTGACACAGGGATGTAACAACTGCAGCGAGTTCCCACAGCCTCAATGCCTAATGGTGCTCTGGGAGGAGAGTGCCCCTGACACCCCAGGTCTGTAGGGCCACCAGCATGTAGCTCTGGCCTGGGAAAGCTGCAGGCACAAGACTCCAACCCATGGGAACCGCTGGGTGGACTGAGCATAGCAAAGGCATATGAGTGGGGCTACCTGAGGCCTTGGGGGCCCAAGCCATACTCCTCTGTATCCAGAATGTGGGACATAGAGCAGAGATTACTCTGGGGTCTTGAGATTTAATGTTGTTTTTCTTGGGTTTTGGACTTATTAGAAAGACATTAATTCTTTTTTCATTCCTAGTTATGCCTTTTAGAATGGAAATATCTTTCCTATGCCTGCCCTACCATTCTTGTTTGGAAGTAGTTAATGTGTTTGTTCGTTTGTTTTTATTTATTTTTGCGGTACTGGGGGTTGAACCCAGGGCCTTGTGCTTGCATGCTCTGCAAATGCTGGACCACTGAACTGCACCCTCAGCCCATATTTTTACTTTTTGAGACAGGGTCTTGCTAAGTTACACATACTGCCTCCGGTCTCGAGCTTGCGATCTTCCTGCCTCTGCCTCTAGAGCTGCTGGTTAATGTGTTTAATTTCACAGGCTGATAGCTGGAAGGAAATTTGCTTCATGGATGAATGTGCTTTCAGTCTTACCCACATCTGATCTAGATGAGACTCTGAACTTTGGACTTTTGAGTTAAGGCTGGAATGAGTTAAGACTGGGACTATGGGGTTATTTTCCATGTGAGTCGGACATGAATTTTGGGGGCTGGGCCAGAATGTGATGGTTTGAATGTGTCCCACAAAGTTCATGAGTTGGAAACTTAATCCCCAGTGCAATAGTGTTGAGATGTGAGATTTTTGAGAGGTGACTGGATCGTGAGCGCTCCCTTCCCCTCTCTCATGTGTATATGCATGCTCCCTTGCCCTTCTACATTTTGCCATGGGATGACACAACAAGAAGACCCTTGCCAAATTCAGTCTCCTTGAACTTGTACTTCTAAGCTTCCAAAACTGTATGAAATAAATATATTTTCTTTATAAATTATCCAATCCCAGGTAATCTATTACAGTAGCATAAAGCAGACAAAGACAAAGTCATTTTTAAATTGTTAAAACCTGCTATTTCTATATTGACAATCAGTGGTTTAGGCTACTTGTTAGATCCTTTTTTTTAAAATTTGTGGCCACTTATGGTGTCACATAAATCCAATTGTTGTCTTTCATTTAGCTAGTAGTTAACTTCTCTATTAGTTTATTTCCCATTACTGCAACAAAATACCCAGGGGCGGGTACTTCATAAAGAAAAGAGATTTATTTTGCTCACAGTTTTGGAGACTGAAAATCCAGACATCATGACGGTGGGCTGGTGAGGACCTCGTGGTAGACAGCATCACTGTGGCATACGCATGTGCATGAGAGAGAGATCCAATGGTGAGATGGGAAGCCATATAGAGGAGAGGGGCCAGCAGTACTCTTTTTATAACAACTCAATCTCAGGAGAACTAACTGGGGTTCCACAGGAGCTACTTCTTCTTAGGGTGATTCCTCTAATGGCCCTCCTTTAGGTACCACTTCTTAAAGACCCACTACTTCTTTACATTGCCACACTAGGAGCCAAACTTCCACCACGTGAGCCCAGACCACATCTAAACAATAGTAACCTTCCTGAATCCTGGCTTACCTTGTTCAACTCTCTTCATGGAAGTACTTTCTGTATATAACAATTCATTCTAAATTTGCAGCAGCAGGGGTGCATGTAAGTCACAGTCCTCACTTATCCGAGTCTCATGAGAAGGTACAGCAGCATGCACAGAAGAATCTCCAATGCCAGAAAACATAGGATATTGTATGAAACTGGTGAATATTGCTGGGGTGCTCAAGAGGGCTCATTCATTCAACACATGAGTACTATTCACGGTTGTTTCCTATGCCCAAAGATCCTTTAGAGTCTAGGGGGACAGCCAATACTTATATCATGTTTAATAATGGGATAGGAAAATCCTAAGGGGATATAAGATAGAGGACAACTTTTCCCAGGAGGCTTTATGGCTGGGGTGACAGTCTGAGAGAGCAGAAGCTTTGTGGAAGTGGAAGCATTTGGGATGAGCTTTCAGAGTAAGCTAGATTCTGACAAGTGAAGAACACTGAAGAAGAAAGAAAATGAAAATGACCGTGTAGAGGATGTACTCTGGAGACATATGGTCGGTTTGGCTGAAGCTTAGGAAAGAGGTGGGGTATAAAGAAAAATGAGAGCTGGGATGGAAGGCTGGCCCCAGAGCAGGAGCGCTGTGAGCGCCAGGGAGGTGCTCAGACTCCACGCTGCTTGCTGATTCCATTGTTGCAGCTCCTGGCACTCTGCACGTCAGGCACATCTGTGTGAGTCAGGAAGTTGTGATGGCCTGGGAACTTTTGTTTCTGGCTGCTTTAAGTTAGCCTGCCAAACATTCCTTTTGAGAAATAGCATTTTAAAACATTATGGAAGAAATTTGTGTTTACTGTAAAAGACATTGGGAAATGGAGGAAAAGATATAAAGAAAGTAAACATATTTATAATTCTACCATCCTGCCCACTGTTAACATTGACCTATTTTTTCCAAGTTGTTTCTCTTCCTACTTGCCCCTTTTTGTTTTCCTTCTATCAGTGTTAGAATCATAGTCCATGTACAATTACACATCCCCAGTTTTTTCACCTAACACATTTTTGATATTTCCCTATGGCAGAAAAGTTTCTTTGAAAACATAATATCATTTCAGGAATACAACATGACTCATTTACCGATTGTCCCAATGTGGAGCAAATCCATTGCATCTACTTTTTTGCTATACTAACTCCCTTGTTCACAGACAATGTCCCCCCCCCCCCACTTACATTGGGTGCTTTTGCAAGCACTTCCTGGATAAACTCATTTAATCCTTACTATAGCAGATGAGGGGCTGGGATTTAGCTCAGTTGGTAGAGCACCGCTCTGCAGTCTCTGAGGTCCCAAGTTCGATTCCCAGCACTGCAAAAAATGGGAGAAGGACGTGGCAACCCACTCCCAAGGCAATCCTGAAACCATCTGCCATTGACAACCCTATGAGGGTTGCTATGAGTCGGACACAACTTGACGGCACCTAACAACAACAACAAAAACATAGCAGGTGAGGAAGTCACACAGATGTTGAGAACTTCGACAAGAAGCTTACTAGGAAGCAGCAGAGGTTTTCCCTAAATCTTTGTCTGCTTTGGGGAAACTGAGCCCCAAAATATAAATATCAAAGCTATAGATATATATTGGGAAATTGTTTTGGGAAAAGAAAGTGCAGGTTTTCTTGCGTTCCCACAAAAATTCTGATGTGCAGATGGGAAATGAGCTTACGACTTAGCTAGTTTCTAGTGGCTATTTTCTCAAGGCTTTGTATAAGAGTAACTAATGTACTAAGAAGGTACCACCACCAAGTTGCATTGCCAGCAGTTTTTATGCAGAGATTAAAATCACTGTGTAGTTCTAGGATCTGTACCTGTGTTGCTTCATATGGTTATTAAATTACATTATACAGCTCTGTTGCTGTGGGCTCTGCTTTTATTTCTGAAATCAGACTGTTTGTTATGAAGCTAAGCATCTTATCTGCGCTAGCGACCCCTTTCCTTACTTAATTGAATTTGTGTAGCAAACGTAATGAGGATCAAGGTGTCACTTGCTGATTCTTTACCAGAAATAAAAACTGCAAATCTTTGGGTAAAACTAATATAGAAAGTTCTTTCTGTTTCTGTATCCTCTGATTGATTGACTCACAATTTCCCTAGGACTCCCTCTTCATAAACCACTGAGTGATTAGAAAAGAGGGAACTTGATTTTTTTTTTTTTTTTTTTACAAAGAATGATTTCTCTGAGAATCTTGTCTCACACTGTGTGATCAAAACCAGACTAAACTATGGTGCAATTATAGCCATAGACTCCTACATTCATACCTAATGATACTGCTGGGTGTGCATGAGTCCATTGCAACTTAACCCCTGGGAGGAAAGGCATCTGATGCTTCCTTAAGGTTTATCAAACCCTTTCTGGTATGAGAACTGGGTAAAAAATTGTAAAACATGAAATACTTAGGGTTCATTTTGAAAGCTGGGGCAGTAGTGGGCAGGATGTTGAGATATTGTATCAGTAATAGGTCATTTGAAGTGGCAGTCTGAATTTCATGGGTAAACAAAAGGCTAAGGGTGGCAGACAGAAGCACCTGAGTTAATCCTTGTTTTCCTTATTATTTGTCCCAGGCCAGAAGAGTGGGCATATATATATATATATATATATATATATATATATATATCCAGCAAAAATTAAGCAAATAAAACTAAATAAGTCAAGAAGAGTAGAGACAGGCCAGGCGCAGTGGCGCATGGCTGTAATCCCAGTGACTTAGTAGGCAGAGGCAGGAGGATTCCAAGTTTGAGGCCAGAGGCAGCCTGCATAAATTAGTGAGACCCTGTCTCAAAATAGAGAGTAAAAAATGGGCTGGGGGACCAGCTCAGTGGTAGAATGCTGGCAAAAAGCACGTGTGAGGTCCCGGGTTCAACTCTCCAGTATCTAAAAAAAAAAAAGTAGAGACTTTGGAATTCAAAGTGGAGATTTCACAAGCATTCCTTAGGTTTTTTCCTTGGGAATATTCTCCTTTGACATAATAATAAATCTGTTTATGTTTGCAAAGGATTAGCCATGGATTCTGCTTCTGGAGCAAAACCCAGACAAGGATTTAGTAAATCTAAAAAAGATTAACTGCTAGAGGCCAGGTAAGAGAACCCCCACCTCTAACCCGGTGTTGCTGGTCACGCAGTGTGTAGGACACAGTTGGTGAACCTTGGGGAGAATGGAGCCACAGTGGGAAACCTGAGTGGCGTTAATGGAATGAACACTCTGGAAGCCATTTTGTTCAGCACGTAGTCAATAAGAATATTCAGTTTTTGGTTCTTGACCTAATAGGAAAGGGGACTGATTCCTTACTTTTGACCTGGAAAGCTATGGCTTTGTCCTTTTTTTCCCAAACACTTTCTCCCCCCAGAAGATAAGTATCCCAGATTTGTGATTATTTATAAAGCACTTGAAAATCGACAGAGGCCTGTGTTATCTAATATTCTCAGTGTGGAAACAGTGAAGCTGTGGGGCTAATGACTTTCTTTCAGTTTTCAGACTGGCTCCCTGAAGCCCATAGACTGAGTGGTTGATCGCCCAGGAATGCCACCTACAGAAGAATGGAGTCTTCTGTCTTCTGGAGGCATCACTTAGAATGAGTAATCCCAGCTTCAACTTTCTTATTTACTCCCTTCACAATTTTTAAAACAAAATAAACACATCAACCTACATGATAGCATTTGATTCACTTGAAGTTTTTCTAAATTGTCTTTAAGGCATATAAGCACAATGTTACTTTGATATTTGAAACTTGTTGTGAAGCAGTTGGTGGAGTACTTGCAGTGTTTGCTTACTAGGAACATCAGTCTTTAGCTAGTTTCATTCTATATACATCTATGAAATCCCAGCTTTGATATTTTCCTTGAGTAAACACTTAAGTATACTTAGTAACTACTCCTGCTTTAAATGTTCCTCTATAGCCCACACACAATTGCCTCATGTAGTCCAGATATTTCATGACAGACCATATTTTTTGGGAAACCCAAAGTGAAGGGGAAAAGGTTACAGAAACCTTCCAACCCTGTGGAAGAATGCTCTAAGGACCTCATGCCATTTATCTATCATGGCTAAATCAGAAACCACCTGCTCATTTCTTTACCATTACTTTATATAGCTCTGTTGAGACATGAGTCAACTCTTCCTTTCTTTGCAGTCTTCATGGCCAGCAGACTACTTTTTAGTTTATACTCTGTTTATACGTCTTAGTCCAACAACTTAATTTTTCTTAATCAGGACCTTTAATAAGGAAAATTAACCCATGTTCTGTCTTCTTCTTCTTGTTGTTAGGTGCCATTGAGTTGGGTCTGACTCACAGTGACCCTATATACAAGAGGACAATTTTGTAGTGCTGGGGAATGAACCCAGAGCCCCAGAGAGTGCAAAGTAGCACTCTACCAACTAAACGAAACCCCAGCCCCTTCCTGTATTCCTTCAGTTTCAGTAAGAGAATCCTCTGGTAGTGTAGCACACATCTACAATTCTGATGATCTGTATCATGGGGGCCAAATGCCATGGTTGTAAGTTCGGGAAAATCAGGTATGTGTTTGGGAAATGACCAAAACTACACCAACCCATGTAAAAGTGTTTGTGGAAGCTTCTGGGACCATATTTTGGGAGGTCTTAGCTGAGGTGAGCTACTGCTCCCTCCCCTTGTTCTGGGAAACTGCTTTCCCACTGAGAAGAAGGAGGGGCCGTGGGAACTGACTTAGACATCTCATAGTGGTTTCCTTCCAGTGAAGTACCCTATCCTGCTTTGTCTCATTTCCTCCCCTCTGGTTCAACTGTGGTTTAAGGACCTTGGTCTCTCTGGTAGCTCATTTCATAGCGTAAGCTTTACTCTGTTCCCCAGGCTTCCACACAGCCCTGGGTAGCTATTTACCTTTTGTGCTGATCAGTGTTTCTCACTTTGGGCCTCTTGATGGGTTTCTTGGATGTGCAAATGAGCTCAAGGCTTCCCTTTTTCTATTCCCCCCATACTCTTTTGAAGTAAAACAAAAACAAGCCTGCCAGACTGAGGGGGCATGCTATTTTCCGAAGAACTCCCAATAAGGAATAAGCAAATTTCTAACTTGTTCTAGAAATTAATGGAAAAAACTATAGTAAAAGTGCATCATGAACAGCCCAGGAAAGACTAAAGTCTAGTACCTAGTACTCTGGCCTACACAGTAGAAATCAATTATATATTATGATAGAAGGATTAGTGCTGTGAATTTAACTGAAGTATATAACTTTCTACTTTAAGTCAGAATGATTTTACTCAAAAAAGATAAAAGAAAAAACAAAATCTGATGAATGCCAGTAAGTCAGAATAATAGTTTCTGAAGGGGAAGTAATGACCAGGAGGGGGCGTAAGGGAGCCTACCAGGGAGGTGGGACCATTTTTCTGTCTCAATCTCAGGGTAGCTCTTGTTGACGCTGATGTAGGTACAGGAAAAATTAATCGAGCCAGAAGGTAAGATATGCAGAGTTTATTATATGTAATTGTAAGATACATGTATTTATGAAAGAGACTTTAAAAGACAAAAGACAAAGGAGATTTTTTTAAAGGTTTTACATTTTTCAAATTCATTAAGATACCAAATTCAAGAGAGATTACAAGTACAGTTACAATGTAAAATGCAATCGTCTTTGAATAAATGCTAATCACGACTTAAACTGATGAATTACAAATGCATTTATCTATTGGTGATTAAAAATGATACTTAGGAACTTAGGCAGCTTGAGCAGTAATTGAAGCTAGGCAAAGAAAATTCTTGTTTAATGTATTCATATATATTGTAATTCCAGTATATGCTCTTAAATTCCTAAAAATATAATCAATATTATAGTCAGCAAAATGCCTTTGAGTGATGCTTGGACTATTTTACTACTTAACCTGGTTACACAGTGATTTTTTTTTTCTGTCAGATGTAACTGACAATCAGTTTTGTCTTTAAGATAAATGAAGTAGATAAATGAAGTGATAACTCACATTGCAGCATCATATGGAAAATAGCGAGACTACATTTAAAATGCTTTATCTTGCATGGAGTATCTATTGCTCCACAAGCAATTGTTTCTGTAAAGCTACAGGTTGGCTAGGGTAATAATAACTAAGCTACATCCAACTCTGAAGGTAGAAAAGGCCCTAAAAAGAAATACACAGCCTAGTGATAATATGCCAATATAAAGTGTATACTCTTCCCTTTAAAAATCCTTCCAACTTGCAGAAATCCCGACCTTTCCATACTTCCATTGCTAGGCAGTGGCATGTAAAGTTACTTAGCTAACATTATAATGATCATGGCTTATGATTAAATTCAATACAACAAACACTTATATATAGCAGCCGCCATTTTGGACGTTGGTTATGACAATATCTGCAGTTTGATTACAGAACACGCGCGCATTAAATTTGGTACAAAGCACGAACACTCAGGACAGGTTGACAAGATACATGCAGTCGGAGAATTCTCTTCTTCAAGACAGCCATCACTGAATAAGCCATAGTCCCAGTCCTCTTTCCAAATCTTTCCTTGTATTGTAACCAATATTTAAAATGCTTCCTAACACCTTCCAGAATGAGAAAAT